>JADLZK010001414.1:0-66659 GCA_015847255.1 Hyparrhenia diplandra
CCACAGTAAGCTCTCTTGGCTTCCAATAATGCTAGTCTGCACTAAGCCCTTGAAGCCATGACATGACAGTCACCAAAAATCTGGAAAGAATAAAACCCACCTCTCACCTTGGCCGTGTGTTCATACAACAGGTGCAAAAATGCTTGCTCCTGAAGCATATGCCAGGAAGTTCTCGAGATATGGAGAGCTTCTCTGTGCAAAAATGAGACAAGCTCAACACTTCAACAGCGGGAAGTGAAGCCTCATGCTTGAATCCTACTGCTATTGCTTGCAAGAGTTGTTGCTTGACTTTGATTCTTCCAGAATCCGGTTTATATATGTTCGGAACTTCTCAGCTTGAGGACCAGGTCTTACAATGTTGACATTGCTCCACTGGGAACAAGGATCACTGAACCACCTCCTTCTACCTGTGCACCACGCACCAGGAGCAGGTCTGTGACGCCACCGTCGAAGCACTTTATCATCAATCTTGTCCAGCAGGGGTTCATTCTCCTTAAACTTCCGGGCAAAAGGAACCCCACTCCCTACTAACGCATCAAAATGTGTAACATTTAGGAAATGGGGCTCCATCTGAGGTGGATCATCCCACACCATGTACCGCAAGTCGTTGTTCACTGTAAAATTGCGAAAATCCGAGTTGCAAGCAACCGAATGGAAATACCCTCCAGAGGTAGCATCACGTTTGTGAAGTACATCAGAAGTGTTCTAGGGAGATTCTCCCAACCAAAAACACAGTACTCCACAAAGCGTCTGTTTAAAATGACCCATGGAGAACCTAATAGAAAGGGAATGCATGTGTTAGAAAACCATTTCATCAAAGCGGGTGAATAACAAAGTGCAAGTAAAGAGAAATGCCTGTGAAAAATTTGAAACCATCAGGAGTGTCCCGTTTCTCTGTGGCTTGGAAGAACTGATTCCTCCCTGCCAAGTATACTCCAGCATCTACTATAATCGGTTGCACTCTCTGAGACCTGCAAAATAAGCATACTGGTGAAACTAACAGCACTGCACTGTGTACCATTCACATTCACTATCGATAGAAACATACTCTTTCCATCCAATGTCACTGGTGTGATCAATAAAATTGAGGTGCCTTGGAACAGAGGAGAAAACATGAATCAAGTCTGCAGCAAGGGACAAAAGAAAACAGAGTCATGAACAGGAAACCAAAAGAACCCCTAAGAGGTGTCAGTCGGAATACAAAAGCCAAAAGCAAAACTAGAACATGCTAGTATAAAAACAAAATTACACTTCAATACGGAAGGGCATGAACTACATGTGACATAGTGGAAGCAGCACATATCACAGACCAAATTACAATAGTTACCATGTATAACATAAAATGCAATGTCATACAGGTAGTGTCGGATGAAATGAGTATAAAAGGGCAACATAAATCAGAGCGTCCAGATTGTGCATCCTGTGTTGATAATCAAGTGGTGCATTTGTTGTTAATGCTCCCTTAGTTGTTCATTAAAATGAAGGGTTAATCAGTTGCTCTCTTAGTTGTTCACTAAAGTGAATGGTTAATCCCAGCTAGATGACACAAACCGCCAGAGTTGCACAGCTTGTTCCTGACAATTAGAGTCTCCTCATATAAGGATGAGAGCACAAATTAGTCATGGAGTGGTTGAGCTTGTATGGTACCAAATAGAGAATAAAGAAGACAGCATGCCGCTCTAGCAGTTGCACAATATTTCCACACTCCACCTAAGGTGGCTATGGCACTACAGTCCAACAGGATTCCAAACAAGCAAGTTCTTCCAAAATAACCTAAACGTAGTAGCAGCAGCAGCAGCAGCAGCAGACCACTTCCTAATCCTGGTGGGGTAGTGGGTCTTTGGTCCTTTCAGGCATATTTATGCATTCAATTATGCAACTTGACAGATAACATTAAACACCACTTAATTCAAGTCAGCAACACATGCTGTGAAGAACACAAAATTGATTTTTGTAGCTACGGTTCAACCGAATAGTGGCAATTTCCTGATCTGTTCGTACAGCATGCTTTGCCTCCAATTCAAGAATGGAAATGTTCGGCACACGCAATTTGGAGTAGCAAGCATAATTGGTATTCATAACGAGCAAGTAAAAGAGGTCAGATTTGCCTTAGATCCGGACAGGTCTGCCAAGCAAAACTGCTACTCAAACAGATCACGCTAGCAGATGGGAATCGAGCATTTGAATCTTACCGTCCTGGGTGAGAAGGGGGTAGTCGGCGGCGTTGAGCGTGACGAACCAGTCCCACTCCGCATCGAGCCGGAGCATCGCGGCAGCCGCGCGGAGCGTGGCGGCGAGGCCGGAAGCGCCCATTGGTGTGCCCGCGGTGGGCCTGCCGACGACATCGACGTTCCCGAAGGCGCGCACGGCGGGTGCGGCGCGCGCGACGGCCGCGGCGAGCTCAGCGCGCTCGGAGGCCGGCGCGTCGGCGGAGAGGTGGAGCAGGTAGCGGTTCCTGGGGTGGTAGACGGCGAGGAGCAGGCGCAGGAGCTTCCTGCCGTCGCCTCGCCCCCGCGAGCAGGTAGGCGAAGGAGGGCGGCGCGGCGGCGCCCCTGCGCACGTACGAGGGCGGCGGAGGCGCGCGCGAAGAGCGCGGAGGAGGCGGAGAAGCCCGAGAGCGCCGAGAGGAAGAGCAACAGCGAGACGAAGGAGACGGAGACGAGCGGGAGCAGCCACTTGTCGGCGGCGCCCATGGCTGCTTGTGTCGGCCGGGCCGGGATGGGCACGCTGAGTTGGTGGTGGTGACACGCCGCGCGTCACCCGCCGCCGCATTCGGGGCTAGGGCTCCGGCGACGGCCAGGCGGCGGTGGGCGGCGGGGGATTAGGGTTTGGCGAGATCGCATCGGGGGAGAAGGGAAAATAGCGAGCGAGATCGGGATGGCTGGCGCCCTGTGCCGCGCCCGCGCCGCTGTATTTTCTGCTCGCGTCTCGCGTGCGTTTTCTCCCTTGCTTCTGCTTGGCTTGGCAATGGGGGAGGGAGGGAAGGGGGAGGAGGGACACGCCAGCGTGAGGCGCCTGTCGCTTTTTGTACCACCGCAACACGGGGAGTCGCTTCCACGGCTCCGGCGATGGATCCTGTGACTCACTAGCAGGTGGGCTCCGCATTCGATAGGCCCACCAGTCATTGGAAGGATGTAGACCGAGCCGCGTGGGTCACGGGAGGTCACGGGACGGGTCCCACGGGTCAGAGCGACGACAGTCACGGTAAGTCATCGGATGGGGCCTTTGCTTCCTTATCACGGCCCGCCGCCGGCCTCACGGATCCAGTCACATGACACTGACGAGTGGGCCATGGAGGCGCGGTGAACGGGGGCGGTAGGCGGCGGGTAGCTGGGGAAGTTGGCAGGGTGGACGTTGATTCCACTTGGTGGGGCCCGGATGGCAGAGGCGCGCGGGCGAAAGCGCTGACGCTTCTGGAGAGATTGGCGGCGGCGGCGTCATGTGTCATGGCGGCTTGGGGTTTTTCTGGAGAGATTGGCTTGGGGTTTTTAAATTCGTTATTAGGGATTTTTTAATTCGTTATTATTGCTGTATTCCGTTGGTTGCTTCAACCGCTATCTGCTTTTGAGCTTCTTGCTTGTACTGCACACTCTCAGCTTCTCTTTTTTTATGGAGAAGCTAACTGCAGAAGACTTCCGGGTATCTAAACGGAAGCCAGCGAGCCAGAAGAAAGGCAGCTTAGAATCCGGGTTACAGTTTAGTGCAAAGACTTATAGATGGACAAAATATAAACGCGAAGGTTGTTCTGCTGATCGATATAAGCCGGTTGATTTTGGTTATGTTAAATAGTGTTCTGTGCCAGAAAATACTAAGTTGAAACAATCCTAAACATGACAATCATGTCGACGCTCTTTTTCCTCGAAGCAAGCCGACCAGCCACTTGATGTAGTTTTCCTCTACCCTCTTTTTCGTAACTGAAGTACGCTTTCACACTTCCTCTCATTGTCACGACAAAAGTAGTAGGGGCTCGGCGATTTTCTACCATATGGATAGTGATGCAAGATTTATCTTCTCTTTTTTTAGAAAAATAGATTTATCTTCTCTATCTAGATCGTTTGTTGGCTCAAAGCTCGTCTAAGAAAAAAAAAGTAAATTTATGTCAAATTAGGCAAAAGTGTGATTAGCACAATAAGCTAGCACGGCAAAACTGTCCACCGGGTATTGGTATCATTATCTTCTCCCAATCACCACATTCTACTTTAGGAATAAAGCATGCTCACCATTTCTTGTAACGCGTTCGCTAATTCAGATAGAGAGAGCCATATATAGAGGGGAAAACAGGTTGCTTTCATGAAAGGATTTTTTTTGTTGAAACTATCATTAAAGGTTTTTTTTTTAGATTACACCCACGACACATACTTACCCCTACAGACACACGTACGCAAACTCTACCTTATGATCACCTCTGAATGACTAAACCGGCATATCTAGAGATTCTCGAAGGCACCATTAGCGCACATCGTCAATGGAAACATCGCTTATCACTTAAAGCATAACGACAAAAAGTCCTAAAATAAATCTAGAAAAATACGACCACATTTGCCAAGTCAAGCACTTAAACATGGCGCGTCACGGGTCGATTTCGAAGGTCCACCAACCTTAACCTAATTCCCAGGCCCACTGCCTCACAAACAGCCCAACGAAACTAAATCGTACAGCCCTGGCCCACAGCAGAAAAGGCCCAGTTCAGCAACCCATCCAGCAATCCGTCTCCTTCCCCCATCTCATGCCGCAACAAACTCACCACCACCACACGAAGGGAACTGCTCTCTCAGTCCTCACACCCCGCAGAAGCAAACCCCCTCTTAGACCCCGCTGCCGCTTGCCACGCTCCTCCACGTCGCTCTCCGCCGCCTCCCAAGGCGCCCCGGAACCTTCTAGATTGATTGAAGGTGGGGTTAGCCATCGGCGTCAGCGTGTGTGATGGAGGTCAAGGGGCTGGGGCAGCTCCTGGCGGCGCTGGCCGCGGCGTTCTTCGTCCGCGCCATCGCGGGACCCGGTCCCGCGCTGCTTCCGCCGGCGGAGGACACGAGGACGACGAGGCCGACGCGGAGGCCGGCGAGGGAGGCGTGCCGCCCGTCACCATCCGGTGGGCCCGCATCACCTGCGCGCTCAAGAACAAGCGCGGGAAGTGGTGAGTCGCTGCACTGCACCGCCGCCCACGGCACCACCTCTTCCCATCTCGCCGCAGCCGCGCCCGCGAGCGCACTGCGCACGAAACCCTCGCATTGCCCATTTGCGCCCCTCTGTCGTCCTCTCGTTCCGTTTGCCACGTGTACTCTTTTGCGTTGACTCGTTGACCCACAGTATTCTACAACAACTTGCATAATCTGTAGTTCTGTATCAGTTCAAATATCACCGTATAACTGGACTGGACTCATAGATGTTTATGACATGTTGTTTAATTGTCAATTGTCACTTTACCAGGCAAGGTTTCTGCTGTCAAATGTGTCGGGGGAGGCGAAACCAGGGAGGCTGTTAGCACTCATGGGACCATCGGGCTCTGGCAAAACAACTCTGCTCAATGTGCTAGCAGGGCAGCTCACAGCATCGTCTTCCTTGCACCTTTCCGGGTTTCTGTATGTCAATGGCCGGCCTGTCTCGAAGGGTGGATATAAGTAAGTTCTGTTCATGTAGCTGGGGTCTTACTTCTGTTCTTGTTTCTGGAAAGGAGCTGATGACTATCTCCTTGTGCAGGATTGCTTTTGTCAGGCAGGAAGACCTGTTCTTCTCACAGCTTACTGTGCGGGAGACGCTCTCACTTGCTGCTGAGCTCCAGCTTCCTGACTTGTGGGCTCCTGAGAGGAAGGAGAGCTATGTGAATGATCTTTTGTTTCGTCTGGGGTTGGTGAGTGCTAGCATTTTGGTTAGTGTTTCTTGAAATTGAAGTGAACAGTTCGAGGACAGTCTTAATGGTTGGATCGTTGAATAGGTCAATTGTGCTGATTCTATTGTTGGTGATGCAAAAGTTCGTGGAATAAGTGGGGGCGAGAAGAAGCGCCTCTCACTTGCATGTGAACTGATTGCTAGCCCTTCAGTCATCTTTGCGGATGAACCAACAACAGGTATTTAAAACTGATTTAGCCTCAGCCTTCCCTACTTGAACTTGAGCAAGGGTTTTCGTTATCACTTCTAAATGTGGTCCTCATTTAGACTTGAAACATTTGCATGTAGCTAATATGTTTTATTTTTCTGATCATGTCTTACAAATACAAGAGTTCATGTCAGATATGACTCTGTGATCAAAATAAATTGTCTGTATTATCAAAATCATTTATGCTGAAGACAGATTTGTAATCGTGAAGCATAAGGATCTTAACTTACTTTTTAACTGAAACATAACTGCTTTGGCTAGTGTTTTGCATCCGCTTTTTGTCATCAATCAGGGTTTGTTTTCGTGTTTCACCATGATGAGACAATGGCAACTCAGTTCTGAATGTTCTATGGTCTTTCTGTCCGTATATCCACTGGAGCTGGCATAAAACAAGATCCATAAAGAAACAATAGTCATCAACATCTGTTTGATCATCTGACAATATGAAAATGGCAAAATATGAAGTTATATTTTTTGGTATGTTTGTGATTTTTCTTTTTAGGCCTTGATGCCTTCCAAGCGGAGAAGGTCATGGAGACTCTTCGTCAGCTTGCTGAGGATGGGCACACTGTTATCTGTTCGATACACCAGCCAAGAGGTTCAGTCTATGGCAAATTTGATGACATCGTACTGCTGTCAGATGGAGAAATTGTATATATGGGGCCTGCAAAAGAAGAACCACTAACATACTTTGCATCATTAGGGTTGTTATGCCCCTTCCCTTTCCTTCATGTCTTTTCTTAAGCATGTTATCATGATTTCTACTTTATTTGAATGTTTTGCCCTATATATTTTCGTGTGTGCTCACTTTTTGGCTTGCCTGGTGTAGCATAGCATAATAAATAATCCATTTCCAATCCTGATCAGTGAACATGCACCCCTTTTTAAAACTATTTTGTTTTGAGTATAACAAAACAATCTGGCATTGTGGTGTGCGCTTTCATTGTTTGCATTTCAATAGAACTAATTACTTTTGTGTAACTGATTACATTGATCCTTGTCATTGTACATCAAAATTCCAATATTACCTATGCTAGAACTATTGAAGGTTAATTGTTGGATGTTTGTACCATGCACATGCAGCATGCCTCTGGTCTCTGTCTACTTGAGTTTTGATCAATAAGCAACTGTGCCTTTTCTTTTCTTATGTAAATGGCCAATATATCATAATGTTTATTTTTATTTTGTTAGTATTGCCTTTGCCCATTGATAACTTGAGTTTTGAATTTATCAGGTATCAGTGTCCAGATCATATGAACCCTGCTGAGTTCTTAGCTGATCTCATTTCCATTGATTATGGCTCAACTGAAAGTGTACAGTCATCACAGAAAAGGATTGAGAACCTCATTTGAGGCGTTTTCTAACAAAGCTCTAGTTACTGAAGGTAACAATTTAATTGCAACTCCAGGGGATCCTGGATTGTCTGTCAAACTTGTTCGGAAAACTACAATGAAACAAAGACATGGTTGGTGGAGGCAATTTCGTTTGCTTTTAAGCGAGCATGGATGCAGGTTCATCTCAATATATCTAGCCTTTAATCGTATTTCCAGCTTAACCTTTCTGTTTTGTGTGTGTGTGTGTGTGAATATATGTTTAGGTACTTACATAGGCTAGCTGCTCTGAATATAGCTATGTTGACATGCGATTTTGGCCTAAGCAATTGTAGACCTCGATGTCATGTTTTTACCTAAAATGTCAAGTGTGCACCTATTACGTTTATTGTTCATTTTAATTGATATTGGAGAAGCGTTACTGTTCAAAGCTTGAAATGTGCTACTTGCATAGCTATAAGATAGTTTTGTCTCAAACAGGCAGGAAAACTGTGTGTCATTGAAAAAGAAGAAATAGCTATAAAATATTTGGGGACAGTTGAGTACATGTTAAGATGTAGGTTGACTATCTTTTCATCCACTTGTAATGTGTAGGATCTTTTGTGTTCAGGTTTTTCGTGATGGACCAACAAACAAAGTGAGAGCACGAATGTCTGTTGCTTCAGCAGTTATATTTGGATCTGTGTTCTGGCGAATGGGAAAATCTCAGACATCCATACAAGACAGGATGGGACTACTTCAGGTAGAATATTGTGAACCTTTTGAGGGCTTCTAAAGTTGAAATCCTAGTTTGCACGTATTTTGCCTTCAGGATATATGTAATATATTCACTGTCATCGAACATTTGGCACTTCATATGATTGTTCTGATTGTATCTTCATGAAGTTGTTCTAGAAATATTGTCTAAACATATTTTGTGTTTGATATTTCTCCTTTTAATATATGAGTTAAGGTGGCTGCCATAAACACAGCAATGGCTGCACTGACAAAGACTGTGGGAGTTTTCCCAAAGAACGGACTATAGTTGACAGAGAACGAGCAAAAGGTTCCTATGCACTTGGACCATATCTTTCATCAAAGTTGTTGGCCGAGATTCCCATTGGAGCAGCATTTCCATTGATATTTGGATCAATTCTCTATCCGATGGCTAAACTTCACCCAACATTTTCTAGGTCAGTGTACTTTTTGAATATTTTTTTTGGCAATGCTCAGACTCATCATTTTATGTATATCTATCATAGTTTTTCTTATGATTGGCTAAAGAACGTTTTACACTCTACCAGATTTGCCAAATTCTGTGGTATTGTGACTGTTGAGTCATTTGCTGCATCAGCGATGGGTCTCACTGTTGGAGCAATGGCTCCTACAACTGAAGCTGCAATGGCTCTTGGGCCATCCCTTATGACAGTGTTTATTGTATTTGGAGGATACTATGTTAACCCTGACAATACTCCAGTCATATTTCGATTTGGATCCCAAGAATATCTCTCATTAGATGGTATTCTTCAATCTTCATTTTTCCTTGTGATATTAGTTGAGTCTAGTGTAGTAAGCATTGCATCATCTAACAACTAGATACTGTTCTTTTGTCATTAATTTTCAGGGCCTTTCAAGGGCTTTGCATTAATGAGTTCAAGGGTCTGCAATTTGAGCAACAACATTCGTATGACATTCAAACGGGTGAACAGGTAGTGTTTTTGTGACATTCAGCAGAAAAAGAAAACTCACCAAAAAAGAACTTGGCCAAATGCAAGGAGCAAGGGAAATTACTTGGTATTCTAATAGAAATGGCTTGTGGCAGTTTGTCCATGCATATAATTATTGTGGGTAGTTGTCAACACCTTGATGGCTGCAAAACAATATTTATTTGCTTAATTGCTTTTATGGAAAAATACTGTTAGTTGATTGTGATTATTCTTTTATTGGTCAATTGGTCAACCTACTGTCTTCTATTTGTTGACTCCAAACCAAGCTGCCATAAACATTTTTATAATTCTATTTAAGAAAACATTCCAGTATTGATGTGCTACATTTGTGTGGCAGGCCTTGGAAAGGTTTTCATTGGGAGGAATTGAATTGCAGACACGCTAGTTGCACAGGGTAGGATTCTGATGTTCTGGTACTGGTCAACCTACCTTCTTCTGAAGAAAAACAGACCAAAGTATCAGCCGCTCCTGCCCCCATTGGAAGAAGATCAAAATAAGCAGCTGGTGGAATAAGCGGTTCGTTGCAGACTTCCAAAGAATGAAATAAGGTAGGGCATCTTTCCATCAATCATTTCTTTGCAGTGGTCCCAAATCAATAAAAAGACTTTATGTGGGGAACATACTCTAATTTGCAACCCAATCAATGTACTTCGTTACTTCTATGCCTTTCTGTTTGTTATCGTTTTTGCATCACTTAAGTTTTTATCTTGTTGAATGGGAAATTATCGCAAATAAAACTTGCCCCTGGACCCTGGTTAGAGTTACTCTCACATGTATGAACTCCCTAGTCCCATGATGACATTTCTGCCATGGTATAGTTATTTCAGTATCTGGTTATTCTCTGTAATTTACTGCTGTTGTCGAATGTCGAGAAATGACTTAGATTTGTGTCATCTATGAATGTTAAATCACGGCTCACTTCGTTGCTGTAGTATGAACTGATCCTCGCCGCACATTGTTGGTTACTCGGCTGGCTGGATCACAATGATAACTGAAAACCCATCTTAAGTTCTGTTGTTTGTTTAGGTGTGTATTTCGATCCAATTATATGAGCTAAATTGTAGTAGATTCTTCTGGTACCCTCACATCACTAAGTTGCCCTACTGATTTTTTTTTAAGTAAGTGGGAATACAATACAATACAAACCAAATCTTAGTGAGCTAGCAAAAGTAGGTACTGCAGGTGAAACATGTGTTTAGTGTACTGCAGGTGAGTGTGAAACATGTGTTTAGTGTAGTGTTCACCCCAAACACATTTTCTGCATTAGGATTCTGGTTCTGGCCATGTGTGATCAGCAGCCCTTTAATTTATGTTTCCTTGTCGAAGCTACACCACTTTACCATCTGATTTCCCCCTCCATTGTTGATCTGGTTTTCTATTTGCAGTATATCTCAAGTCAGAACGAGGCCGCATCTTCAGGAACTGGTTGAATTATGAGGACCCCAGCATTATGGACGAGCAGAGGCAGTATACAATGCAATCCGCCGTCCATACTCTTTTTATTTTCAGATACTACTAGTTGAAGTCAGCTCAATGATCTGAGATCGCAGCAGAGCCGTTGTTTCTATTCATGATTGCCTGGGGCTGGGGCCATGCCGGTGCAAATAAACTATCTCCAGATCACCGTCCAAAGTACAAGAAGAACGGCATAATGGCAGTCGTACTAGTTTCTTATGATTTAATCTCTGTACGTGTCAGCCTCCGGTTGGCCGGGTGAGATAACTAATCACGCATTCACGCGTCAGCGTACACATCAGACGCGTCAAGCCCCCAGTGCCTATAAATGCGCGCCCATTTGGGCTCAAAATTCTCATCAGCTTCGATTGATTCCTCTTCCTTCTCCCTCCATCCCAAGTGTGGTTGTGCAGTGTTCTCTTTCTTGCCTGAGATACAAAGATCATCAGCTCCAGAGCCGATCCCATGGCTGCTGCTGCTTCTTCCCTCTCCCTTCCAGCAACGATGGCCGCGCTCCGGCACGGACCGGCGCTACCAAGGAGGTCGCCGGCGGCGGCAACGCGGTGCGCCGCGTTACGCCGGGACGCGAGCGGCGGCCGGGGCCAGTACGGAGGCGCGCTGGTGGACGAGGGCATGTCCGTGTTGCGTCGGCGGATCCGGGAGGCCCGGATGGCGGAGACCAACTACGAGGCGCCCGCCGAGTGGGCGCCGTGGGAGAAGCGCTACTACCCGGCCTACGTCTCCGACGTGTCCAGCCTCGTCGGCGCGCTGCAGCTGCTGCTCATGGGCACCAGGCCCGGCGTCGCCATCGCCGTCACCGCACTGGTGCTCGCCAGTGTGCCCGTGTCCGCCGTCGCCGCGATGCACCATATGGCGCTGGCGGCCGATGCCGTCCTGCAGTCCGTGCAGCATCACATTTCTTGATCCAGTCAGACCATGTTCTGGTCTCTTTTGGTGGCCTTGAGGCAGTCTGCCACGTGTATATATAAGATTGGAGACTTGGTAGTACTAGTTAGCTGGATTGGTCTGGAAATTCTTTAGTCTTTACAGATAATATAATATACTATAATCAGTTTATTTTATTTGCAATGCTCACAAATTTTCAACATTAAGCTAATTGCTAACCCGCCCGCCCCAAGTTTGATTCCTATTCCTAACAGCATCTCCAAGAGACTTCAAATGACTTTCTAAAGTTAAATTTAGCTATTACTAATACAAAATTGCTTCCAACAGACTCTCCATATGACTATCTAAAATAGCCAGCTCTCCATCCCACATTATTCGCTCTCTACTTTTAAATAGACTACCTCACTAGATATCCTTTACACAGTCTGTTGGAAGCATTTCTAGTATTTTTGTCAAATCTATTTTAGAGAAAGAAAGATTTAAATCATCAAATTCCGATTAGTCTGTTTATTATTCTCTTGGTGATGCTCTAAGACTGGTTTTAGAAGATTACGAGGGATTTGCAGTATTTGCATTTAGATTTGCTGCACTGAAAGTGAAAAGACATTCAGAACGAACCTATCCGTCGAATTAATAAAATTGATAAGCCTGTACCAAACTGAATCGATTTTTCCTGTGTTAGGATGTCCCTTTACTGCCTTTTAGCTTTTTCACAACAATAAAACCGAATTTCATTACTTGCCTTAACGAAATTTGTAAAACTTTTACTGTACTGCCAAACAGAAATTTTCGATCCACCAATTATTTTAGTACTAATGATGCATTGAATTTGTGGTCCATAATTATACCGTTGTGCCTTAATATCTGAGAACTAATGATGGACGGCAACCAATTATACCATTGACTGAGCATAATTTGAAGGGAAGTAATGTTGAGAGGTGTAAGCAAGTGGCAGGCAGGCTCCTCTGCTCCCATCCTGCTGAAACAGTCATCGGATAGCATGGCCACCTAATACAGTCATCTGATAGCGTCATAAGTTGACAACGTCGCAAGCAATTGAGATGGAACGTCCAACCATAACAAAGGTTGTTTAGTAATAGATAGAAGGGTTGCGCAAATAACTTGCAAAGCTAGTTTTTCAATTATGTTTTTGGATTTTCTTATGTGAAAATATTATTTAAATATAGTTTTCTTGTTTCCTTGTATTCAGGTTGGTCACTGATAATCGGCTATGCTATTTTTATTATGAGAAACAAAACAACGGGCTGATAAGTTCAAGCGAACGAGCACATTTGTCTCCACTTGCGACTAGCTTAGTAGTAGCATCTCATGGAGAAAATCGAAAGATGCATGTTGTGTCATTTGTCAGTTTCTCATGCATGTGCATTAGTGATGGACCAACATGACAATGACCGGTTTAAAACGTGTAGAGATCATTTCAGAAACCATAGTACTTTATCAAAATGCCACAAAAGTGCAAACACCGTCAAAGTATGAAGTTACCAAAGTGGATGGACACATCTAAGACTACATCAGCTCTAGTGTAAGGGTCATATTATGATGGTTAATTGGAGTGATGAAAAGATCTAGTTCTTCAAATTTTTAGTTCCACACACATGATTAAAGGGAACATATCGAGGTGCAAACCACATCTTTGTGAAAACCGGTGCAAACCATGCCAAAAAGTTGTATAAATTCACCCAAAAAATCACACATGTAGATGATATAATGATACACGACCTTATAAAATATGTTGTCCAAACTCGACATCATTTCTGAGATATGAAAATAACAAATTTCTAACAAATCATTTGGACAACTTTCTGGCTTGAAATTTTTTATTTTTATATCTCACAAACTAAGTCGAGTTTAGACAAGATATTTTACAAGGTCATGTATCATCATATCATCTACATGTGTGATTTTTTTGGTGAATTTAGGCGACTTTCTTTTGTAAATGGTTTGCACGGGTTTTTCACGAAGAGGTTGGTTTGCACGACAATTGTCTTATTAAAAATAGAGCTACTTCCTCGATCTGTTTTTACTATATACTTAGATATGACCTAGCTATATCTAGGTGCATAGCAGAACCATTGTATTTGGAAAAAAAAACTTATAATTTGGAATAGGGAGGGAGAATTGTATTTGAGGCCAGACAAACAAAAAATTCTAAAAAGCATGATCTATCACCAACCCACTCCTCAAAATAATCACTTTCGCGCCATAGTCAACATCGATGCTAATAATGTGTTGATATATACATAAAGCAATGGATCGGTGCAATTTTCAACCAGAGCGTGTGATTTCTGCGCATAAGAAATAAAGAATGGTAGAATTTGTTTAAAAAAATGAAGAATGACAGAACAAAAATGCTTTTCTCCCATCTCATTCAGAGGAACCTTGGAGGAAATTCCCTAGTTGTGGGTTATGTAAAAGGATATCATTTAATTTGACGGAGCCAAAAAGAAAACAATATACTCGCTGAATTCAGAGATGACATCTTTGATGCTCTTCTTTCAGTACACATGCCATCCACATCATGCTGAGGAAACCATGCATGTGGCCAAGTTGGATCGTTGAATAAAAAACCAGTATATTTTCAAAGAAAAATCTAACTACGGAGTAGCTTCTAGTATGTCATTATGTCAGCAGAATGCGCCGATTTTAGCTGCTGCTGTTCTGTGATCAACCAAACTGAAAGGTGCAGTGCCGTCTGGATTAGAGTCGGCTGCACGTACGTCCAGACGGCCAGAGATTTCCCAAGCTGGACCAGGAAAAACTAACGGTGCCTGATCGATGCGGGCGAAACTGCAGCGAAAACCTACGTGCCACACGCACTCGGTTACGTAGCTATCAGCTAACCGCGTCGTCGACAGAAGCCTGAAAACGACATCTTATGGACCAGATTGGAGAATTGGATTGCATCCAACTTTTCCGGCCAATGAACCTGCCAACTGCAAGTTCGATCTCAGTTGTATGGTTTATCGCACACTACGCGTTTTAGGGGGCTCCCATTAATTAAATGCCATATCCTAATCTTGAGATCTGTGGTTTGGATTACAGTGAAGGTGTAATGTGAACATTACTTCTTCTGGAGGTTTTTTTTTTTTTTTTTTTTTTTGCGATCTACTGTCCTTCTTCTGGAGTCGGGAAGAGATCCTAGTCCAGAAGAGGGCCTTTATCAGTTGGTTAGTTATAAAAACAAAGAGAAACGAAGGGATCCAAATGAGCCGACAAGGCGACAACGTAAGGGCACGCTGTTGTAATGACTTGGTAGCTTATGGAGCAAGCATTGGGCTCCGCCGGCCGGCCGGGCCGTTCACTCCGCGGCTTCGGCTCCATTGCATCGGCGCGGCGGCGCGAGTAGTGCGCATTACAGTGAAGACGACGCGTTTGCGTGCAATTTCTAGGCATCGCGGGCCCCGGCCGATGCATGCATCGCAGGACAGAGGACAAGACACGAGAGAGTGATTGGTATTGATACGATGACGTCGACCGGCGGTTGCCGTCTCACGGAATCACGGGCGTTGCTAGATATACTAGTAGCTGTATAGCAAGGACTACTACTCGTAGTAGCAGCGTGACGCAAATGTTAATGGACGACGCTGCTGAATCCCGCGTTGTGTTTGAATTCTAGTTGATTGTTGTTGGTGTTGTTGACAGCTAGCGCATGTGCATGCGTCCTCATCTGGGTAACCTAGATAGGTTAATCAACCTGGCAAAATATTTGAGGCAAACCACATCTTCAGCGTAATTTTTTTAGTTCCAGATAGTTATCGTCAAGATAACCTTATTTTGTTCGGGTTTTCCTTTTCCCAGGATGCACCTATGTGGTGCTTGCGAGAGTTATCTTTTATTTTGTCAAAACTTTTAATAATTGGTCCGATTCTATCTGGCCGATAGATGGCTTGATTTTTATATCTATTATCTAAAAATATAAAACCCCCAAAACATATTTAGAAGTTTGCAAAAGATTTGAAACTAGACACACCAATAGTGTATATACAAATATGCATTGTCACAAAAATTTCAGGTTCAAACCCGTTTTCTAAAGATTTATATGAAAAATAACAAATTCCATTTACATATGCACTAGAGCGAAATTTGTTGTTTTCATATGAATCTTTACAAAACGAGTTTGAATTCTCAAATGTTGTGGCAATGCATATCATAGATGCACTATTGCTATGCACGATTTCAAATTTTTATACAGACTCTTAGCTAGGCTTCTCCAATGGACTTTGCAAACCAACTCACGGTCCCATGTGGAGCTTGCATGAGTCCAGTTTTATCACTCGGAACATCGACTTCGTCAAGAAGAAAGATGGGAGTCGATGCAAGATCTTGCATCGGTTCATCCGAATAAAAATAAATTCATACCACATGGGGGCTCGTCTTGCCACGCTTGCATGGGCCCTTCTAGCCGCAACTCTGCGCGGCGCTCCGAGGAGATGGTTGCGGGCGTGGTCTTCGGTGGGTGGACAAGGGTAGGAGCGGCGTTGCTCAACCACGGCCTTGTAACCGGAGATGGCCGTGCTCGCACGCGGCCTTCGTCGTATGTTGCGCCCTACGCCCTTGTCATTGGAGACGTCCGTCGCCGCGCCGCCGAGGGAGAGCTGGTTCGGTCTCGTGACCCACCCAGCCTGGAGGAGCGGGCCGCGTGCAGGAGCCGCAGAGCCGCCACTCTACGGAGTGCCGATTCGAGGAAGGGGAGAGGTTGTGTTGGGCAGAGAGAAAAGGAGACGGGAAGAGTCGAAGACGGGACCACACTACTGGAGAAATTTGGCTGATTGTTGAATGATTCAATTTGGGTTGATTGTTGAATGATTCGATTCTAGGTCTACGTGACCTCCTCCTCTCCTCAATAGTCGACCCACCACCGGGTGCCTTTAACTATGCTTTTTACAAATGGTTTTCATGATTGCACCAAGATGTAGGTTTGCACTTAATATTTCGCCAATAAAGGTGGCCACACATCCAGCTTGTATGTATGAAGTATGAACTCATCGTGAGTCATGACGTGGAGCAAACGCCGCCCGGCCTTTGTTCCCCGCGCGCACCGTCGCCGCCTTGGCGGCGGCCGTAGTTTGTCGACATCTATATATCTATCACAATATCATATCACGTATGCGTGCCGACCAGCTCCAGCTGCCAGGTAAGGTCAGTAGGTCACCACATGCCGCAAACGCAACGGCCATCGGATTGATTCCATCACCTTGACCGCCCTGGCCGGCCGGCCGCCCGCGTATCCTCGCGCGTTATCGAGCCAACAGCAACTTTCGCGCGCGACGCGATCGACTCGACCAGGAGCCCCAGGCGGCCAGGTCACCCCATGCGCCTTCCGTGCACGAGCCCCTGAAGAGCGAACATGCGCGCCATCTTCATCGCCCTATATAAACATACGTAGCAGCTCATCACCCACTCCAAGACTCCAAGAGAGTTGCGTTTGCGTGCAGCTGCAGTTGCGTCCTCCTCCACCGATCGATTTCATTCTTTCCTTCTCATTCCACTTCAAATCAAAGGCCGGCGCGCGCATTGCATGCTTGCTCCCTCGCAATCAATCAGAGAGTTCTCTGATACATACACCTCTACTCTCACCTCCTTGAATTCTCCGCCGCGGCGCCGACGAACAGAACCGCATGCACCCCATGATGAGCTGCGAGTTCGCCGCCGTCCACCTCCCAGGCCTCCTGCCGCCCGGTCGGGCCGCATCAGCCGACCGTCTCCAATGCCGCCGCCACCACCGCCACTCGCCAAGAAACCCACTTCCTCCACCTCCTCCGCCATCGCTGCGCGTGTGCGCGTCGTCCCGCCGCGACGACGACACGGGCGAGTTCAGCTGCAGCGGCGGGGGATGGTGGACGAGGGGATGTTGGTCCTGCGGCGACGGATCCACGAGATGGAGGCCGCGGAGCGCGGCTGGGCGCCACCCGAGGAGTGGTCGGCGTGGGAGAAGGAGTGGTACGCCACCTACGACGCCGACGTCTGCCACCTCCTCGGCGTGCTCCAGGCGTTCCTCGTCGGCTCCAGGCCTGGAGTCGGCGTGGGCCCGTCGCCATGCTCGCGCTCGCGGTGCCGGCCTCCGCATTTGTCCTCGTCTCACTTCTTACTCGATGCTTCACGGGCGATCGTCTCCAGTCTGCACCACTGATGAGATGATCAAATTGAAAACACGCACACATATATGACCCGATGATCCTACACATATTCTTTGGTTTCATCACACGCGCCCATACATAATTCATGTCGTAATGATCATCCATTGATCCATGGCATAGCTTTTCACTCGGCATAACCCACGAGCAAAGGTTTGTCGAGTGTCTTCCGCTTTGCCAAGTGCCAGCACCCTACATACTACGCAGCAATAACACCTCCTTAGCGTTGCACCATAAACTCACTTTGGAGTATATTATTTGTAAGATTCTATCTTTTTCAGCTCCTTGCCACTACAATGGTCGTCACTGTCGGCCTAAGGATTGAACCAGCAACATTTTCACATTTTTATATACTTTGTTATTACATTTAAATGTATGTTACTACCTTACATGTTACATTATTTGATATTATTAATGCACACATAATTATACTAAAGAAGTGGATATAATGAATCTATAAAGACCTTTTATATTTGGTGGCTTATGAATAAGTAACCACGATAGATGACCAGTAATTTCTCCACTCATTTCACTGTTCATCCACAAAATGGCTCCACTGTTTCATAACAGGTTTACCACCATTCCTGCAGACCTGTTACTGTTCCTCAGCGCACTGTACCTCAAACCCGCTGCATACATGGTTTTCCCCCTTTTTTTTCCAAAACCTTTTTCCTTCCCCGCGTGAAGCACGGGTCCCACTCAACTACATCATAATTAGAAAACAAACATTAATGCAAATATGGAGCCATTACAGACCAAAGTTCATAAGAAATACACGCTTTATAAAAAAATATATTTTGTACCATGACATATTGTCTGTATTACTGTGTATAGCGAACATCTCTGATTGTGTAACCGAGCCTTCCGGAAGCTGTGCCTAACTTGATGCAGGGCCGACGAGGTCGAAGTTTTTATTTTCGGTTGTAATGGGCTCACAAGTCACAAGTCAAAACCAGCGTTTTCATAATTTAGGCCCCCTTTGGTTCACGGAGAACCAAAGCGGAAAATAGGAAAGTTTCTTCCTTTTGATGACATCACCATGCCTTTGGATACCATAGAAACTCACGGATTCAACCGGAGGAATCGCCGTCGCCTCACCGTGTCGCAGAAAGAAAAATCCTTGGATCTCGTGGAACGGCGAGGGAAGCGCTGGCGTACGAGGACGGTGCGGAAGCGGCGCAGACGGAACTCGCAGACCGGTCGGAGTCGCCGCTGGGGCTCTCCTCCATCACATTTAACACGAGCCCCGCCACGGGACGCGCCGCACTAAGAGCCCCGCCGCCGCCGACGCCGTACTAGGGGCCCCCTGCCGAAGCGCCGCTGGCTCGCCACAACGGGCCGCTGTTCGCCGCAAGGGCGCGGCGTTCGCTCGCGGATCCACGGCCGGAACGCAGGGAAGCGGAGCTCCGCCGCCGGAGTTATTTCCGTCATCGACCTCCTCGCTGCCCGCAAGGCCCAAGATCTGCGCCCGCCCTGTGTGCGCCTCGACGCCGGTGGCGACCGGGCCGCTCACGGCAAGATGCGACCTCGGGTCGTGGGGCAATCGCGCTGCCTTGGCGGGCGAAGCCCGGGCAGCGCACGAAAGGCAACCGCGCTGCCTGCCGGGCGAGCCCGGGGCCGCACACGGAAGGAAAAAGGAAGAGGAAAGGAAAGGAAAACGGAAGACCAGAGGAAACGAAAGCGCCTTCCTTTCCCTGCGCTTTTAGATTTCCTATTCCTATCCTGCGTTTCACCAACGATCCAAAGAGGGCCTTATTGACTCGCCAGGCTTCCGGCTTCTAAACACTATTTTTCAGTTTGGCCCATAAAAGTTCATGGGCCTGTATTTTACACCGGTTTGGGACTGAAAACACACCTGAACAGGCCCTAAAGTGGTTCATCATCACGCTTCACTTTCTTGTTTAGATTGTGAAATAAAATGGGCTAATTTCTCTATCACATCATCCCTCACAAGCTAATAATTAGTACAAAGCATAAGAAATAGGGTGGTTCTAATAAAACCAATGAAATAAACTCAATGATGCACCCACCCCTATATTTCCCATTGTAGACTAGAACCATTTACAAATGAGGGAACAATTTACAAACGAGGGAAATCATGTCATCTGGCACGCACACATGACTCATCTGAGTCACCAAGGAACCTTGGCCCGATGGAGATCTGTTATGGGCACCTGTTTCAGCATGTATGAGCTGGAGCTACCAATTTTTAGGTGTCCACTGAACACATTCTTCGTTGTAGAGGTCCACATCCCAGAAGAGATCTTAGCATCCAGACGTTACAAGGAACCGGTCATAGGGACACAGCACTGGCAGCTTACAGGGGATTGGGATGCCTTTTGTTCATCAGCTGTGCAGAGAAACGTATCCGCTTGAGGATCCTGCGTAGATGACTGCTCAATCGATGATTCACCATCCTGAAAGTTAAGAACCTTTTTGAGCACATGCACAATAAGGGTGCGGATCGAGAAAGAGCTGCATGGTGTCACTAACTTTTATTATGCCTAAATAAAAGAGATGAAGAAACATTTAGTTCCTCCTTGGTTGAATCTCAATATCTCATTTTAAATTATCCTATCAGATAAAACATTGAAACTGCAACTTTAGAAAGGAAATGCAAAAATAAAAATAAGTGCCAGCTATATATTATCTAAAGGAAAATTGCTTCCAAGTGACGCTGAAAATGTACTCAGTTCACTAATGTTATACTGTCAAAGATAAACTACTGGCAGCTGCTTAGCTGCGGACAGCGCAAGCTGCTCACGATCACTAACCTCTTTTTCACGGACACTCATGCAGACAGATAGCTTTTGCTGCTTCCCAATCAGAAGTGTCACATTGGTTGGCTACCCATTGAAAGGCAAATTCTGGTTTGTTGAAACTGACAACCTTCCAACATTCTGAGATGTTTCCAAAATCTATACATAAAGTATACCTCTTCAGGATTCATTAACTTGTAGTAAAAATGCTCTTAGTGAGTATGAAATTATGTTCTAAAAATTGATCGAAAAAGAAATTGTGTTCTAACAAGTGTCGAACAATTATTGAATGAAATGCACAAAAGATATTCTTTTTTTTTCCCCAGCGCATTTCAAACAAGTTAGAAGAACCAGGAGATAAGTACGCATTGAATTAAGAAGCTGGTCGACATCAAGAATGCTGTTACATGGCAGATGTCGCAAGTGAGGTTCTACTAAGCTGTCAGATGCTTCAATGAGAGTATCATCTTCAAAATAAATCCCAATGGAATAACCTGCAGAAGTACCATCATAGTAATATAAGAACAAACTGATAAACTTACAGGTGTTTAGTTGTTCCTTATCTATCACGAACAAGACTGATCACCTCCATAGACTTTGGTGCAGTTTTCCATTTTGTGCGTGAGACTTCGAAGGTGTTTCAGTAAATGAGATCCCAAACACATGTCATCTGAAAATTCCGAAGCAGCTGTTTTCTAATAGTAGACAATTCTGACTGCAGAGAGAATAACATCAGAGCATTGCCAGATAAACAAGTAAAAAGGTTCACAGCATGAGGAATAGCATATATATCATAATCTTTTTGTGCAGTACCTCTGACAGATCTTCCAAGCTGTCAAGTATAAGAGGCACTGATGTTTTTTTTGACTGATCCTCATTCATGCTAATGTTGGAGAGTGATTTCAGAGCTAGATCGTCATCTTCTTTGGAACCATAGAGTTTCGCAGGCAAGGCTCAGCAGCACTATCAAGAGCCTGCAATCTAGAGTCTTCTATTAAACAAAGAAATGGATCAACCTGCAACAAGGCACATAGAGAATAACAGGTGAAATATATATTCTCGTTTCTTGGACCAATGATCCAACACTGCTGAACAGCTCACTGAGATCAATTCATAACAGACAGGTCTGTAAAGCAGTAGATTAAATAGTTCTGTACAGGCTTTCAATAAAAGAAGGGCAACAGTTGACTCAATAACTTGTATTCTCAGAGCTAAGCAAAAAAAGGCAGTCTGCGCAATTAGGCATGCCGTGGCAGATCCAATAAGAGCTTCAATATGGGCCTCGGTAGTACTTCCTGAGACCCTGAAATATGAAATCTCAGGCCTGGTAGCAAAAGGAGAGCTTAGCTGGCTCCAGGCATGGGCAGATGTTCCAAGCTCCAAATGAGCCTCGTCCTGGGCCTGGGATCTGCTTAGATTGGATGAGTGTTTCATGTACTTGTTTTGTTGGGAATGCCTCATACATGTCTTTAACTGGCTAATACAGTACCAAAATTCACTCGCGGACCTTTTAGTTGCCTGTATAGTTCACATACATGACTTCACCGCAAATACAAATGAAGCAAAGAACTGTGTTTCACTTACTGTACTTTCTGTCAACACATGCTTCACAACTGAATGAGCGCCGGAATGTTAAAAGCTTTCGAGAAAAACACGAGCATTGAAGTTGCCAAAAAAAAAAGAGAACGCCTGCGTGAAGGTGGAAGAAAACCTGCAGAGCATGTTCATAGGATTACATTATCAATATATATATATGCAAATTTTGAAGTGAAAGAAATATCCATGCAGAAAAGATTTGGCAGAAGCACAAGCTTTTCACTGTGTATTAGCATAGTTTTCACTGTGTATTAGCATAGTTACCCAGATATAGTTATATATGTGAAGTTCAAATTAGCAAGCCTTGGTTCTGAGTTCCTTAGCTCCTTAGGATTGTGAGGAAAACTATGAAAAGGCAATTGCTAAGTACTAAGTACTTTGATTCTGAGTTGCCATTGAAGCTCGCTAACATGCTAGCAGCATCCCATTTGTACAAGTGTCACCACCACCACGTGACAATTTAGGCACAATCTTACATGAAGGAATATTTGTTTCAACTGCCAAATTAAACTATGTCTTAGTTACAGCAAGCTATCTGAAACCGTGAATTGGTTTTATTTTGCCAGTTGTATGGTTTTTGGGACTAGTTCACCTTATCAACTGGATCATATTATGAACTGCAGAAGCTCCCTGCCCTTTTAAGGTTCTTCGAAAAATATCTGAAACTGTGAATTTCAGCTACAGTAAATATTACATCTAAGTATAATTAATTAATAGAAATAGGAAGTGGTCAAGTGTGCCTCCCACCGTCGCGGCGAAGTCCGGGCGATGGCTCGCGAGGTGTGGCTGCTGCCGCACCCCCCTCCGTCTAGGGACGGTTGCCGGCCGGCGCGCGCCTCCCACCGCTGTGGGCGAAGTCTAGACACGGCTCCACCGGTTTGGCGGCAACCGCAACCCTCTCTAGGTGTCCCTCCCTCCATCACGGGCAGATCAACGGGAGCACCTTCAAAGGTTCTCGGGCTAAAGCTCATGCTCAGCTTAGATCTGTTCGATCCGACCAGCGACGGTGATCTCCTTCTTGAAGGCGCCACGGAGAACCTTTACCTGTTGTTCCTCCAAGATCGCTCGACAACGCAGCTTACCCCGGCATATGGATCGGCGAAAGCATTGCCAGCTAAGCCCTGCTTGGCGACGATGGTTACGCTTTCAGCCATTCACCTCCCCTGGAGGCATCATCGCTGAAGAGCTCGTGTGATTTGGTGTGGTAGTCTCAAGATTTTGTTCCTTTTTTTCGTCCACAAGGCGTGATGTTGTTTTTCCTTCTCAAACCTTTTGTAAATCTGCCGCTTTGGGCCTTTTTGAATATATATATTCAGGTGGGAAGCAACCCCACCGCCCCCGCGGTGACAATTCAAAAAAAAAAATAGAGCAAAAGGTTTTTCTGGTTGTGCAGTCATGGGCTTAAGTTCATTTCCTTTATAAAAGATCTTATATCTAGCTGTTTTTATATATTTTCATTCCTTTTCTAAGGATGTAGATAAGTTTTAAAAGAAGATGGCAGAAGCTCATAAGATTGGGCGACATCCATCAAAGACACATCGATCGCGATGGTTCCATAGCAACCAGGCTCCCTATCCCTAGATGATTATAGAATTCAGGCCATGGCAAACCAGTCAAGCCACATCACTGAAGCCACAGCATCACTGGCTTTAGAACACCAGCCATCAAAAGAGGACTCTCCTGACTGGGGACAGAGACTCTGAAGCCCAAGTTTTTACAGCAGCCCAAACCAAAATTGCTGGTGAAAACGCAAGCACCAACATATGACACAGATGCTTTGCAACAATAGCACACCACAGAGCACCTTCCTATATGACAGCCCTTACAACTCTATTTATATCATGAAACCAAGTTAAAGACTCAATCTTTTCAATGCAATTGGTTTTTTATTATGCAGTCCATGAACCCTAATGACTCATCCCTATATTGTGTCTTGATCTGCATTGCCTTTTATGAGAAAGGGAAATCAGAACTGTTTGGGCGAATGGACTAAATATGTTTGATAGCCATCGAGCCCAAATGTTTAAAGTCTTTATCAAGGTAGGTTACCCAATCCAGTACTGAAGTTGTCCCGTCAAGGCAAGCTATGACTCTTTTAAATACTTCACTGCTCTTAATCTATGTTTGCTTTCCACAATAGACACAACTTTTATTTCAGAGGTTCAGGTCATTCGCTGTTGCCAATAGATATGTTCTCTACACCGACATGGTCAGCAAATCATGTCACTACTATCTCCATATATACAGCGTGGGAAAAGAAGTTAGTTACTACTATACATGAACACTGTATTAGAGGGAAATGTACCTGCTTGTAATGAAACACTTAATGAAAAGCAAGCTGAAAGCTACCAACCAAAACTTCAGCACCTGAGCCCTGTGGTAAGAATAGGTTAGGTACGAACTCAACAAATCAAATCAGAGGGGAAGTGGCAAGGAGGGAGAGGGGAATTATGCAAGGATAAGCGTGCAGTTGATTGTGTTCACGCTCGATCAACAATCTAGCAAATCACACAAATGAGATAAAAAATGAGTAAATGACAGATTTCTGTGTTTGGTTGTGGATCTTTGTTAATGGTGTTGAATGTGAAAAGTAAAATGGATTGCCAATACCGAGCAATACACTACACAATAATATTGACAGCATTATGACCTTGTTTCATACCGACAAAAGAGTAAAGCCAAATACATGACATGTTTCGATATAAAGCAGAGTAATGTGTCCTCTCACCTTGGCTCTAGAAAACAATAGCATCAAGCTGTAAGTATGAGAAATTGCTTCATAATTCCGTGAACATTTTCAGGTGACAGTGCCTGAGTCCATAAGGAGGAAAGAAGAAGTTTTGCCTGACGAACACTGAGCATGAGGGTGACAGCATCCTGCATGTAAATAAATGATACCTTTTATTGTAGTGAGAAAGGAAACAAAACAGTTACTAGAGGATCCTATTAGACACAAAAAGGAAAATCTAACACGGACCTTTTCCTGATTTGGAATTGGTTCACTCAAGCACTTGTATCTGTGGAAGGGGAAGAGAAATATCTTTTGTACTAGCCATCCTTTGAATAGTCTGTGACTTTGAATAACTTTGCATCATTTGCACCTATCTCATCTGCATTCTCACTGATGGGCAGTAGCTTTGTGTTATCCTGGAGCCGGACTTTCACTAAAATGAAAGCATGGGTCTTTTAAGTTTCCCAAACAAAGCAGCAGAAGATGAAAACACCGATGTTGTTCTAGATAATGTCCTTCGAGATCAATCTTCCTTGTCCGTGAAGTGTCTGCAAATGAGCATGGAGCAACAGAAGAGGGAACAAGAACAACAGAGAAAACCGATGTGCTCCTAAATGTCTCACAATCTGATAGACCATTGCTAAAAGCAGTTGATGAAATAATGCCTCAGGAAATGCCTACAATGTGTAGTATATCACGTAAAAGAGCTGGTATATTTAGTAGAGGATGAAGAAAAATATTGTTAATCAACTTACTTTGCTCTGATGTGACAAGTTTGGTAATGATGCAACTATTTGAGCAGTGCGATATGCTGCTGAGATAGTATACCGTGCAACAATCATAGAACTTGAAATATTTTCCAGTACTACCGCTAATGTATCAAGGATAGGTCCAGCATCACCGACCTGAAGAGGATAAAAATAATTTAACAAATTATCCATAGACTGCAGCTGTAGAGCTATAAATGAACAAAAAATAAAGCAATACACCTCTAAAATATATTTAGAAAAATTGACCTTTCTAGACAACTGAACAAGACATTCATCTACAGCTTTCCCCGTATCTGCTATTCCATGTGACCATGTTGTTCCAGGACCTGCATCACTGGCCAAGGATTGCATGCTTTTACCCATATGCCTGACCATATCACTTATTGAAGCCATTAGTGCTGTAGAAGACTGAGCTTTGGAGTGTTCAGCAAGGCGTGAAGTAACTTCGATGATATCTAGATCCATATCTGGTTGTTTCAATACATTCTTGTGTTCAAGATGCTTGACTAACATAGACAACAATATATGAGCATTCTGTCCTGGCATACAATGATGTAAATATCTGTCAGCATCAGCCATGGTTGAAGACAAGAATGCCTATATAGATTATATAAATATCACAAATAAGTGCAAAATGTATATACTAATCAAATATGAAGATTGAGGGAACAATGAATACCAGATTTCTCCATCACAATCTGCATATCCAGCAGGACACACAGCGCAAATCCTTTAGAAGGTGACCATAGATTGTTATTATCAAAATAACGAAATATAGCTTCCAGAACTCGCCGCAATGTTGTTCCTCCCTGGATATTCTAGCAAGGTTATGTAGACAAATCCCTGACCAAAAATTTGGACTTGTTGATTCTTCTCATGGGAAAATGATTAAAAGAGATAATATATTAGATAAATTTCATACAGTATAAAACTAAGTGTTCCATATGCCTGAACTTTATTTACATTGTCAAACTTAATTCACCGTGAACAGCTCTAATTACTTTCCATGAAGGAACCCTTGTCAAAATGGTAACAGCAGGAGGTTCATGACCTTCAGCTTTGAGGACTTCATCCACCCACTGAATTCGTCTATCCTCAACAGTAGCATCATTATCAGCATTTGCATATGGGCTCTCATAATTTTCCAGAACTGCAGAAACAACCTGTGAAATCATTGAACAGTAGTAGCTGAGAATTGAGGAGCGGTGGAAATTATAATGACACATCATTCTTTCCAGGCTTCCTGCTATATGATGCCGGAAGGAATTGTATATTACAAGTTAATAGCTAAAGGGAATGACCAAAAGCTTTATCCTGCGTGATTTGGACAAAATTTACAAGGGTATGAACCACCGGGACATGTCCAAGCTTATAGGCCACCCTAAGGGATCATATCTAGAACTCTAGATCTATTTACAACATTAAATACTGGAAAGCATTATGGGTTACTGAATTATTCAGAATCATCAAAGATAAAGGCTTTGGTTGGGGTAACAACTGTTTACTTTACTTCTTATCAAAATCAACTAAGCAGCTTAAGGGGGAAGGGAAAATAACGCACTTACATTATCAAGCTCTGCAGACATATGGGAGTGCTCACCCATAAACCAAATCTGCAAGCACACAAATCAACATTAGGCATTAAAATTCTGGGGAAACGGAAAGAAATGCAAATGTAGCAGAGCAGAAAATGGAATGATATTTTTGTATAATTTTGTTGGAACATTAATGGCCATTCTATAAGAGGAGGGGGGGTGGGGGGGGGGGATTGAGATCCAAAGGATTTAGTTCAAGTTTGACAAAAAAATATCCACAGGTCCTAAGAGGGAACATAGAGACACATTCTCTTTCCCAGATGGGGCGGTCCACGATCATCGTTTGATAGAAGCGATTGAATTGATTATCTTGAATAGTATGGTGTGTAAGAAAGAAAGGACATTTAAAATATCACATCATACTATGAATTACTCCCATCAATGAATACATAATGCAGGACAAGCTAATCTTAAACCAAACAGCTGCACACCAAGAAGGCCACATGCAATAACAAGAGAAACAAATACCATAGATGAAAGAGCTTGTAGCCCAGCTGCATGAAGAATGCATATCTTCTCCTTTTCACCCATCTCTTGGGCCAGATGACATAGTTTAGAATCTGATTTTCTAAATTGAACATGTAAGTGCTGTCAACCTGCAATGAGAAGTTAATAATCCACGAGTCAAAACAGTCTAAAACGAGACTAATAATACATTATGCATCATTTTGATGCTACAATGAATGTTTAGATACCTGATTATTTATAAAGTCAAAAAGTGTTTGACATGCTAGTCTCCGCAAGTCATCCTGTCTATTTTGCTCCAATAATGTCTCCACAATTGTCAGCAAGCTGTTGGCAAAAAGTGGCCTGCAAAGCAATGGCTTCATCCATTACAGTAATTGTTCTTGTTTATATATAAACTAAATTTCATTTATCGATGCAACACTTTCTTATTAAAGTTCCAATACAAAATGAGTAAGAGCATGTTTCCTATAAGAAAATATCTAAAAGTTTTTGCTCCAAATACAAATTCAAATGTTGTTAGAGAGCAAAGTCCATCTAAAATTGACAAAAAAATAATAATGATCATTGAAGAAAAAAATAATAAGTTGTCGCTGAAGGTATCAAATTACAATGCTTTGAAACTAGAAACGTATGCCATATGCAAAGGAGAAAATGTGGCTATGTTTATAAGTAGAAAAAACTTACAATTGCTCCTGACAAGAACATATCACCTTTTCGGTAGATTGCCATAACAACTTTCACTGAACCATAGCGCTCAGCCCTAAGTTCCTTGTAGCATTTTTGCTCTAAGTAAACTGTGATCTGTAAAGGAACATACATAATTTTCATGACAGTTTTCGTAATTGAATTCAAGTTACACTTAAAACTATACAGGCAAGGCATAAAAGAAATAAACCTTTGGAACACGATAGGATTCCTTGAAATATATTCGCACAGTTTCCCTATCTTGCGATCATTTGGTCCTTCATCCTGAAAAGAAGAACAAGGACTTTTGCAGCTCTCACATTGTACTGACTTGCCAAAACAAAGGTTCTTATAGTTATGTGTCCATTCTTGAAAATATAATGACAACAGAAATTTTACAATAATCGCCTCCATGTCTACAACAAATACTTTTGTGGAGGTAGAATGTGTTACAAAACGAACCAAATAGAAACAATAACTATAATGGAGAATCTCAAACCATGCAACATTATATTGTCCCTGATACAGAGTAATGATAGGTAGGCTATAGAAATAGTGACCAGAATTATTGAGCATTTGTAAAAGATGTGACCTGTGTTCGAGGGAAGATTTCTGCAAGCAACTTCTTGTAGCGCTTCACCGGATGGCGGGACCTTGTCCGCAGGGATGGGCAAATGAAACAGAGCTTCTCGCATGCTGTCGACACCTCCCCTCGAGATCACGCCCATCGACATAAGGGTTCTTAGGCTTCACCAATGCTCCTCCGCACAACATATGGGCCACTCCACTGCTCGCACCAAACCCTGATAAAGAAGAAAACTTTTAGTCAAATCACAGCCCATGGATCAATCACAATTTTCAAGCATGCCCCAACTAGCAAACAAACCAAATCAATTGCAAGTTGCAACTACTGCATTAGCAACATGCCAAACGCTCCTCAAATCAATCACTATCGCCACCACCAAGCGCTAATTCCACGAGCCACTTGACCAACACGGCACTGCGGTCAAAGCAACATTACCAATCAAACATTCAAGAACGTGATGGATTGCACGCGAACGAAACAAGCATCCACCTGTGACCAGCCACACAGGCCCATCTAATGCCCACTGCAAAGTGATTGGTCCATTTGATCACTGGTGTATATTTGCAAATTGCGATTGATCTGTTCTAAATAATTTGGCTAAAAAAGTTGCTGTATCAGGTCTACTTTTTTCTACTGTTTGACAGTATCCTGTTCCTCAAATCTAATCTATGTTGGTGCTTCTACACGTCTCAGATCCTCCGTAGTCCCCTGAAAATATGCAGAAGACAAAATCATAGTCTTACATACTATGAATGGCAAGAAGCATTTGATAGTGCTGCTCCTACTAAACATGTGGTCAGAACCAATTAAGATGCATCAGCTTCACTGGTACAAAATAATGCTGAACCAGCCAACCAACTCTTGCGCCTGCAGCCTATCTACTCGCTGTTTCAGTGACATAGCAGAACCCAGAATCGGTCAGAAGAGTGTGCGCTTGCGAGACAGCAGTATGTGATATTATTTGTTTCAACAAGAGATCACAGATGTGATATTATTACTCAAGTCAGCACCACTAACAAATGACCACAAGTTGTACATTTTATCGGTAATTATCTTACCTATCAGCTACATGCCTTAATGTTTAGTTTTGGGTTCAAAAATAGATTAACAAAATTAGAAGCCAACACTACTCTAACTAATTGCTTCTACCAGATTACAAGGACATGGGCTAACTTCAAAATTTTGCTACAAGGCCACTGCTATAGAGCTCTCTTAGGAAACAAAACCACAGACATTATATTTTGTTCACATGCAGTTTTTCAGAAGCCGGAATATATTAGGACTAACATGAAACAGATACATGCAGTTCAGAACAACAATTGCACCATACCAGCCAGGCACAAAGCAGCCCAATTGCTCTAGAAGTGACCTTGGAGGCAGCTCTATAAAGTACGAGAAAGCTATGTTAAGTACTGCCCAAAAAAGTTCATTTGGCGTACTTGGCAATGTGTAATGAGAAAGGTATCGCAATCATCTCTTTTTTCCTAATTGAACGAATATTATCCTGAACTTCAGAATCGGGACTCGAGGTGATATTGACCCTTGAACTCATTTGCATTGACAATTCCTCGGAGAAATTACACTTGGAATTATGGGATCACTTACATTATTAATGAAAAAGGTACACAGTTTTTTTTTTAATGAACGGTGAGATTGGCAGCAATGATGCACAATTCTTGCTTTGCTTGCAATAATAGTGTCCAGGTCTGCATCATCTTGAATTTTCAAAGGAATTATTTGATAGATCCTTTCAAACAATTGTTAATCGATCCTAATATCATTCCACACGGTTTCCCCATTTGCTGCTGTAGTGCTAGACTATCCTGACAGTCCAATCAAATCAGATCCTAAATTTTGAAAAAACAATTCAGCTGCTATTCATACAAAGCAATCAGACATCCAGAATGTGTGGACTTGTGTATTGTACACATCTTGCGGGCAAAACATACAAACCAATTAACAGATGCAAGCTAGGTCGCCCGTACCAGCAAAAGAAGAAGCTTAGGCGTCGAGACCCGGCCGCACCGGGAGCACCACGGCGGTGGCGTCCACCACGTTGTGGCATTCCCTCACCGTAACGCCAGAGATGGAACTGCCTTGAAGACGCACCACGTGCTCCACATCACCGTTGCGGATGGCCAGATGACGGGAGATACGGCGGCCGCGGTGCGCGTGGGGCCGAAGGCTTGACGAGCGGAGCAGCCTGGGGCCAGAGGGTGGAGGAGCCGAGGTGCTGGGGCGGAGGGTGGACGGGCCATGCATGCAGTGGAGGAGCGGAGGAGGCGGAGGAGCTGGGGGGGCGGCGCCGGGACTTTGCTAATTTTGGCGCTCGCGTGCGTCTTCACTAATTTTGTACAAAATCACCCTCACTGTAGTACCACTGTAAGTATATGTGTTCTTCCATTATTTATTCCTCCAAAATTCGTCCAAATCCCATATATTTGGTATCCAGTTTGGTCGGTCCTCGGTAAACCTTTCATCTATTCGAGGCCTTGAATAGTAAAATTCATAGTATTTGGTTAGGCTCTTCGCTACCATTTAAATTCTTTGATTTGATTGGGTGTGTGCTGATTTTACCTAAACTGGACCACATGGTTTTTGTAAGGAAAATCATGGTATTTAGCCAAAAAATAATTTGGAATAAAATGCTCCTTAAATGTCATCCTGCATATAAGAATGTCATAAAAAAACACAAGTACACATTTCCTTTCCTCAACAATGATGCCAGAGTTCTATTCATGGCTCTTTAAAATTGGCTAACGCCATGTGTAAACCAAATGTCATCACACAAAACTCATAATGACTATTTTGTAACCAAATCTGATGGTTGTCCACATAAGTTCCAAACTAGAGAACCATTGGGCGTGATCTAACACATCCAAAAACAAATTCTTAACAATGGGCATTGCCGCATTGGGAATCAGATGATTGTAATAATAATAGCATTCAAGTGTCCAAAATCAACACAAAAGCGTCAGGTAGAGACCTTCTTCACCAACAGAAGTAGAGGAGTTAAACTGATAAAGAGTAAGAAGTCGGGTAGAATAATTCCAGACTTGAGTTTCATGAATCTGGCATTTGATTTTGTCCTTGATTGTTGGATGATAACCATAGGGGCAAATACTAACAGGAGTCAAAAGGAATCAAAGGAATCACATGTCACGAGAATGTGGAAGCTTAACGAGGAAAGTCTATCTCAATGGCAATGATAATTGTCATGTATTATAAATATTTTTATTTTGTGTTTGGTCAAAATTAAATAAATTTAACTTGTCAGTAGTAACTGTGGATAAAAAGAAATGGAGCGGTCTCAACCTTTCAAAATTTTGATCCTGCCCCGCCCCTTTATTTTGAGCAATAAAACTCTTTATTGAGAATAAGTACAAACTGATAAATTTGTGTTTGGTCATACGGATGCCCAAGTTCGACATAAACACAACTTCTGGCTAGATTATGGCCATCCGTATTGATTGCCTCCACTCATGGACAAAATCAACAAATCATTTGATTGTGCCCCTTCATGTGCTCGCTAAATGCAAAAAGACTCAAGACCCATCCTCCACCTCCAAGGCTCCAATAACACGCCGACCATTGGACGACGAAACAACAGGCGAAGCCACGGGCTCGATCTCCGCCACATAAGGGTGTGTCCCCAATGAATCGATTTGAGCTAGCGATTTGACATCCATCAAGTGAATCGATTTGAGCTAGCGATTTGAGCTAGCAATGTGGAAAAGAGAGCCCAAAACTGAATCGCTAGTGTTTCTTTCGTCACAAGTCTAGCACGGGTTTCAAAAAGTTTACTCTCTATAGTCCTGAGCAACTTTGTCATTTAGTTAGTGCCTTCATATTTTTAATGTTCTATTTTTTCCGGTGGCACGTCAGTGTTCTGTGAGAGAATAAACCGCAATTTGCGGCTGATAATTCGGTTGGCCATATAAAAGCCCATTTCTACATGATTGCCTACGCCTGGCCCTACCATGAGGGGTCTGAGGTTGCTACAAGTGTAACAAGCTTTGGATTGAAATGTAATTAAGCACAATCCCTAAGTTCCTAGGTTAGGAAAAGGAGATCCTTTAGAAAACAAAAAAGTATTGTGTGCCGGTCTGCTTGGTTGGCTAGCAAAGTTACTAAATATTTGGAAAGGCGAATATGAAAAATTAACCAGCTTTGGTAGCCAACCCAAACTAACCAATGACTTTCACATTCTTAGCCAACCATGCCCTTACGCAGACTCATAGACAAATAATAAATCCGTCACCCAAAAAGAATACAAGCCGCTGGCCTGGATGATGGCCCAGTCGCACTAACAAGCTAACAGAGAACGACACAACAGGCCCGTGCCCCGGCCCACGACATGGCTCGGTCGACCAGACGTTTCCTGACGATTTTGTGCTGGGCTTGCCGCTCCGAATTCCCTAGTCTAAACAAACATATGCTTGTATTCTAAAAAGGAAAAAGTCCACGTTCCCTCCCCCAACTTTCACAGAAGTTCACTTTTCCTCCCTCAACTTCAAAACCGGACAAATCGCCTCCCTCAACTTTTCAAACCATGCATTTTTCCTCCCTCGAGCGGTTTTGACGGCGGTTTTACTACAGTAACCGCAGGTTTGGTACAAAACCATGGTTTGCTACAGTACCACCACCTTTGCCTTTTCCTTATTTTTTAAAAAAATCCGATTGAATCTTTAAAAAATCATAGTAAATCATAGAAAAAATTAAAAAATAGAAAATCTAATTTTGTTAGACTCCACATGAGTAGATCTACACAGTGAACATATAATATGGTATACTTTGGTTTAACAAAATAATTATAGAAGCCGCAGACTACGAATTATTTTAATTAATTATATATTCACCGTGTAGAACTTTGTAGTAAAGCATATCATATTAAATATTCACTGTGTAGATCTACTCATGTGGAGTCTAACAAAAATGGATTTTCTATTTTATGATTTTTTATGATTTTCTATGATTTTTCAAAGATTCACCAAATAAATAAAAAGAAAAGGACAAAACTTTCATAGCAAAAACTTTGTACTAAAGCATATCATATTGTATATTCACTGTGTAGATCTACTCATGTGGAGTCCAACAAAATCGGATTTTTCATTTTATGATTTTTCTATGATTTACTATGTTTTTTCAAAGATTCAACCAGAATTTTTTTAAAAAAGAAAAGGCAAAGGTGCTTGGTACTGTAGCAAACCATGGTTGCTGTACCAAACCCGCAGTTACTGTAGCAAAACCACCCTCAAAACCGCTCGAGGGAGGAAAAAATGCATGGTTTGAAAAAATTGAGGGAGACGATTTGTGGGTTTTGAAGTTGAGGGAAGTAAAAAGTGAACTTCTATGATAGTTGGGGAGGGAATGTAGATTTTTTCCTTCTAAAAACAACAGATAAGCTTGTTATATTATCATCCATAATATAATCAGTATCATTAGTTATATAATGCGCAGTCTTTTGTATACGTTCTACGCAAGCTTTCAAACTTTGGATGGTAAAATCGAATTAATCTATGCAGCAACAGCCGATATATATAGTTGTAAAAACAACCAAAGAATTTAGACTGCTCGGTTGGTAAATACAAATCACAGCGAGGAAACCCCACACTGCAGACAGGATATCACTGGAGATAGCAAGAATAGCGCGATCGATCCAGACACACGAAAACATCATACAAATACGTTGGAATCCACTCCGACACGCGGCACCGTTACTACTTTGCAAGAGTCCTCACGACATCAGACTTTCACCCCCCTTGCGGACTTCAGCATAGTGCATCGATCTGTTCAGAGCAGCAGCACCAAGAACAATAGGCAGATTGATCAGAACAAAGTTAGCATTTGCGGTTTGCAAATAGAAAATGGAAACTCTAATGATGCCCTTACAATAAAAAAATGAACAAACACTACGGTTTACTAGCATACACGATCTGCAATATTTGCAGCACAAATACATGCTGAGTAAGAAATTGAGAAATTATACAGAAGGTTCAGACATATAATTTAGGCACAAAAAATTAACGAACACAAATAAGGGAGAAGGAAGTCTTGGGGATAAGATGCAGAGCTCCCTTCAATCCAAGGAGCGGTCTAACAAAGGGGACGATGCAGCTCCTCGGTCATGCAAACCACAAGCCCATCTCAACAATCTCTCTCTCGCTCAGTACCGCTGATGAGATAGGATAGTGGGAACCATGAACGAGCAGCTGTACCACCCTTCAAATCGACCCTCGATTGGTTTGAAGAGAGCTCTGCCTTTAATCCAGATCATCTAGCGAATCCAACTGCGGCCTAGCTAGAACACCAACACCTGCAGCAAGCACAAACAAACACTGTCATATATAGCGCTAATAAAAATCTCCAAAAAACAACTCATCACAGCAATTGACCACGAGAAGCGCCATGGCCCCATGGAGAGGAGGCAGCTAGAGGAAGGATTCATTTCTTGGTACTGATCGATTGATGTTGATGGGCGAAGATGGATGGGGAGATGGAGGGGTGGTTTTATACAGGGGCCAAGCGAAGCTTATTGGGGAAGGTGTTTATTGCCTGCCATCTTTTGCGCAATTCATGCCTTCCTTTCTCCACCGTTACTCCTCCTAAAACCTGCACCCGTTTCCATTTTTTACCCTCTTTTTCTTTCCATACGGTAGATCGGTTTCCTTTTTTATGCCATAAATACATTTACTTGTCTCCAATGCTCGGCATCTATTTCCAAATCTTGGCAGCAAAGACAGAGAGGAGACAATAAAGCGCCACATTTAAGCACTGCATTTCTATAGCAGCCATACAAGTATCGCCTATAAAACTATACTACAATCTTACAAACCATTGAAAAACATCTAAATAATAACCTCTGGGGCAATTTAAAAATGGATTCACAACATATCACGTGAGTGCATACATGGCGGTGAGTTATAAACAAATATTACATATATAACCTTCTAAAATATCAATGGTCGACTATATTTTTTTCGATCGGGACTATTCATTCGTGTTTCATTAAAAAAAAAGTCACAAACACATATTCATTAAGAGGAAAAATCACAAACACATACAAAGGCACGAGTATGACGTCGAAAAGACAACGTACAAGACCCGACACACTTCCTATCTACTGGATCCAAGAGTACCGATTACCTTTGGAAAAACATTTTAACGACCATAAAGGAAGGGACATCGACTTGAAACCCGCCTGAATCCACTCGGCTTCACACTTGGCGAACAGCTGTTGGATGGTCAACAATTGTGGTCAGTGATGGTCGACTATATAGCCCTCCAACGACAAAAAGAGTTTGGAACTTTGATAAAACCTGGCATTGTTGTCCTTGATGACCTATCTAATACTTCTTCTGTTCTAAATTGTAAGTCATTTTGACTATTTTAAATACATTTATTTTACTATGTATCTACAGCTAGTGTATAACTAGGTGCATAGAAAAAAAAAATCAGAAAAGCCAAAACGAGCTATAATTTAGAATGGAGGGAGTATGTTTAAAGAAAACCCATAAGGCTTTGATACTGGTTTAAGCATAGTATCTTTCGTCATGTAAGAGGCCGGCCCACATTACAAGCAGCCTAACACCACACTGTAACACCCCAGGTGTTACTTACCAGCTAAGCCATGGTTTGGACAAAAATAAGCTTCTTTTATGCTTGATCACGTTGTCGGTCGAAGAGACGCGAAAAGAAGCAAAAATCCGAGAGTTACCCCTTGTCGGAAACCCTAAACCCTAACCCTTCTTTACCCCCTCTTCTATATTTCAAAATCTATGCAAAATTTGACAAAACTTCCAAAAGCTACTTTGTAGATCTTTTCTTTATGAACAAAAGATATGTACAAAGTTTTTCAAGTTTTTGAGTAATTTTAAAAGTAATTTTGAATTCAAATTTGTCCCTTTTCGACCCCATTTCAAAAAGTCATATTTAGAGGTAGAATTTGAAAATCTTCCAATTGTGAAAATTGTAGATCTTGAAAAATTAGGCCAAGTTGTTTTTGGAGTTTTTCAAGTTTAGTTCAAATTTTGGAAGTAATTTGCAAAAATTCCGAAAGTTAGGGTTTGGGTGCTACAAGGTTCAAGACAGGTCGCCCATGCCGGCGGGCTGCCGGGGCGTCCGCCGTGGCCGTTTCGCTGGTTCCGGCGAGAGCAGCGTCTGGAAATTTGGTGAGCTTCGCGACTCCTCCAACCACCTCACCGTCCCCTTCTCTCTATAAATAGGCGGACGGGGCCGCCGTTTTTTCTTCTTTCCCCATTTTCCGCCGCCGCCGAATACCTTCGCCGCCGCCGCAGACGACGCCGTTGAGCATCCTCGCCGCACCAAATAGCCGCAGCGTCGCAACTCTCTTGCGCGCGTCGTTTGAGCCAAGAATCCCAAGCTAGCATCGCCCGTAGTGCCCGCGCGAGGCCGTCTTCCCCGACGCCGATCGGATCTCCGCCGCGAGCTCGCCGTCGTCGTCCGTTCACTCCGGTGGGTTTCAACTTGCACCAACACCTGTTTTTCGCATCCCCTCGAGATCGTGGTCATGATCGACCCTTTTGTTTTCCCAGCCGAAGCCCTAACTCGTCGGAACAGTGAACCCGAGCCGCCGCCATCCGCCATAGCCGACGGCAGCTCACCTCCGGCCTAGCTCCGCCGTAACCGAGGCCTGTTCTAGCATCGTGGTGAGCTCTGGCCGCCCTCCTTCTCTCCGTTTTCCTTTTTGTCCATCACCGGGCGCCGGAACGCGGGCCGCCGCCGCCAAGATGGCGTCGCCGCGCGTCTGCCGGGCGAGCCCGTCTCGCCCGGGCGGGGATCAACGATGCCGAGCCCGGGCATTCGCATTTCACCGGCCGGCCCAACACCGCTTCAACGGCCGGTTCGTCATTGTTCATAGCAGGCCGGTCCACCATGCACGCAGCGAGGCCGTGCACAGTCCGGGCCGTGCACAAGACTGGGGCCGATTCAACCCGAAACCCTTTTTCTTTTATGAAATGTTTTATTCAATTTCTATATGTTTGAATAGTGTCCGATTTTGTTATTTTCATATAAATTTATTTACTTGTTCAAAAATTCTGAAAATTTTTGTAGAAGCTTCTTATGAGTATATGAATCCATGAAAAATTTGAAACTTTGATTTTGAGTAGTTTTTGCATGATTTAAAAATACAAATTTTAATTGAAAAATGCATCTTCCTTGATTTTTAATAATTATTTTATTTATCCAAAAATCATGAAAATTATTTTGGTACTGTTTTATGATGTGTTCTACTTGTATAAAAAGTTTGGAGTCGTTTTGAAAAGTTTAAATTATTTTCTATCTTAAACTCTATTATTTTATGTGAGTTATAAGTTGTTTAGTGTCAAATAATTTAGGTTTTTGTGTGTCTTTTGGATTGTTTTGTGAATCTTGGATCATATCACAATTAAGTGGTCCTTGAGAACTCCTTAGGCAATGGTGATGATATCTTGTTGAGTAGTTCAACAAGTTGGTTTTGTTGGGTTGCAACTTTATCGTGAAGGAAAGTTGTACTCAAGTTGTTTATCGTTTCATGTATCCATCAAGCATCATGTTTATACTTCATCATGCTAAAGCATGCATCATCATTCATTATGTGTAGTAAACGTGAGTGATGTGGTTCTTGATGGTCGAGCTTCGAGGAAGATCCATCCACCGGTGGTGTCGATGTCAAGTATGACTCGGATGATCTCATTAAGGAATCTAACTTTTCCCTCGCCAAACAGGCAAGCCCGGTTACATTAAACCCTTCCTTGATGTTTTAAAAGTTTTATATCACTTATGTCTATGATATGTTGCATTAAGTTATTAGTAGTTGCGTGATAACCTAATTGTTGCATTACCATCCTTGTTTATTTCAATACCATCCTTGATAACTTTGTTTATTTCAAAAATGCTTAGTGATGCTTAGCCCCGCTTAATTAGTTAAGCTTTTTCATCAAAATGTTTTATTTAAGAAGATGGTACCTTTTTCGGAAAAGAAAGAGATGTAGTGATGAATTTGAGATCGGATGGGACGTAGGTTGAAAGCCGACGGGATACCTAGCCGTGCTTGTCCCGTGTTGGTCGCTTAAGGACCGTCCGTTGTTTGGCCTTTGAGTGAAATCGGGACTTTTTGAACGCAAGTTGCGCCCGAGGCCGTTTGGGTCAATGGCACGCTCGACCGGCGATCACCCCAGGTCGACGAAACTAATCGCCACATGCCCCGGTAAGCGATCTCGGGGTGTGCCAAATCGGGAACGGACAACCGCAAGACCGGGAGTGGAGAGATGGCGGAGTAGGCGTGTACCCACCCCTCCGGGTCAAACTGTCATTAGGACGGGGTAGGGAGGTGGAGTACTGTGCTCTCGGGTGGCGATGGACCCAAATCCGTTTTGGACGAACCGAGTGAGGGTTGATATATGCAAGCTTAAGTGCTACATATGTCGTGTGGTTAGGGATCCCCATTTGGGTATAATCGGTTCATGAATCGCCGTTGCTTCTCGGAGAAGGAGACCCGATTCCCACGACCTTCATCGTAGTAAATGATGGAATATGTTTTTGAGAAAAGAAAGTTGGCATAAGAAAAATATGTTTGCTCTAGAATAGGATAACCTAAAGTATATGAGCTACTAATCCGAATTAAAAATATTGAAAGTAAGGATTCATTTATAGTAAGTTTTTCTACAAAAGAGTTCTTGATTCTTGCTAAGCCTTACCTTGACTCCTAAGACCCAGCATTCCCGAGTCTTCTCCTATTTTCTTTAGTCGGGTAAGTCTTGTTGAGTACTCCCGTACTCGGGGTTTGTTAACCCTTGTTGCGAGTCTTGACTCGTGTTGTTAACCAAGGTTATGTCGAGTGGGCTCGACATGATCACGGTTTCTTCTAGTTTCCCTCAGCTTCCGCAAATTAAGTTAAGTTTACTCAAATGTAACTTACTCATATTTTTATAAAATTATGTTATTATTCTTCCGCACTCGATTTATATTTTTGTAACAAAAATGTTGTAGCTACTCCTTTGTTGATCCTGGTATGAGTGGTGTAATCGGGGTTTCCGATGACACCCGACAAGCCGAGCTTCTTAAGTTATTGGGTGCATCCGCACAAATTGGTTGTCGAGGTCTTTGGGACAATGACAAAAGGTGGACCAAAGAATTAGGAGGTTCTGTTACACACACAGAGAACCGGGGCCTCAACATTGGCATGTAGACATTTGAACTAAGCATTTTGATCCTTTTTTGTAAGGTAGGATTTTCAAGCTTACGATTATACTGACGAAAGTTCTCATGAAGTCCAACATCATGCTAGTTTTCCCTAAAATTTGTATGGTTTCACCTAGAGTTTTCACGTTTCTACGTTCAGCTTAATAAAAGGACATTCATTGTGAGGCAGATTTCTATCCCTCTGTTTTTTTTTCTTAATCTCCAATGTGCAATATGCCTAAATTTATAGTGAAAACAATGTGTGGTAAATGGAAAAAACAAAACGTTTTGTATTTCGGAACAGAGCAGTAGAAAGAACTTAAAAACGCTGATATTATTATAAAAAACTACGTTCGTGACTTTACGTAATTTCTTTTACATTATTGCGTTGCCTACTACAAATTATACAAAAAAGCCCAAGAGTAACCAATGCGCATAATACTATGTACACTGGATTACAAAAAAAAATCAAACAGAAAGGGTAGGAATACAACAATATACAGAGAATGTATCCCAAAAGGTACATCAGGCTCTAATGTTTCACTTCATACAGAGAAATGCCAGTTTTGATTACATCGTATTGCTTACAGAAACCCTCTCGCTTAACACCGCAGATCCAAAGTGCAAACAAGAAAAACAAGCCTGGCGCATCCGCGCCTGAATGTGACTGCGCAGTCTGCGCGCTAGAACGACGTCCTTGCAGCAGAATGACCTTGTACTGCACAGTCTGCACTTCACTGCACCAAAGCATGGAAGCATCCATGTCGGTCAGAAGATAAACGAACTACACGGCACGGAGTCGAAGCAGCGGCGACATGCGATGAAGCCGGACCTGGCGACGCCGTCGCCGAGCGAGCGCGCACCGGAGCGCCACCGGGAAATCTGCCAGGGACTTCGGCGTTGAGCCGTTGACGAAGTGGCATGGTGTCAATGAGGAGAGGAAGCTGGCCAGCCGTGCTGCTGCGTCAGAGCAAGATCCAGGAGCGCCACTGGACTGGAAATGGTACAGATAGGAAACCGAAGAATATAGAACAAGATAAACGAGTGTGACATAAACTACTGTGCTGACATAACACCTCACCAGCAAAGATGGGAATAAAGCGACGCAAGTACGGGTAGGCGATGGATAGTCCGATACCACCGTGAGGGCAGCAGCAACCTGCTTCATCGATCTCCAGCACCGACGGATAAGCACGTCTTGCCGGCCAAGAGATTCTTGGAGAAATAAACAGCAAAAAGAGGGGAACAAAAATCGCCATGAGGCTCGGTCAGATCTCAAGAACAAGCAAAGAAAGCATGGGGATATATGGATCAGGATGCAGAGCTCCCTTCAATCCAAAGAGCGGCCAAGAAAGGGGACGGTGCAGCTCCTCGGTCATGCAAACCACAGGCCTATCTCAAAGACGACGACCATGAGAGCCTATAGCTCATCTCGATCCCCTCTCGAATCGAATACATACATACACACATGATGAGATAGGATAGTGGGAACCATGAACGAGCAGCTGAACCACCCTTCAGAACGACCCTTCATTGGAATGATAGGAGCTCCGCTTCAAATCCAAGCATACATCTATCTACCTATTTGGTCCGGCAAGAAAGACCACGGCCAAGAAACGCAAAACCGGCCATGAGATCTATCTGCAGAACACCATAAACTAATGGACAGAATAGACAAGCAAATCAAAATACGTAGTAGACAAAAAAAGCAGCACAACTTAGAATAGAAAGACGACGAGAAGGAGAGCTATGAAAAGGGGAATCTGGGGAGGGAACTGGACTAGACTACTCGCCCCTTGCTGTTGAAGGGCCGGAGACGAAGGGCTGCTTTTTATAGAAGGGTGGAGGCCGCGGGAGTGGAGAGGGAGGGTAGGGCCTCCAGTTTGGAATGGAAGGAAGGCGTTCATTACCTTCCAAAACCAATTCACATTTCTACTCCTACTACTTTATTCTACCGTTTCATTTCCTTTTACTGTGCTTTTATTAGCAATTTATTTAATTTATTTATGCGCGTTTTTCGTGAATTGAAAGGGGACAGGGAGAGTTTTTAATTTCAATTAATTAGGCAGGACCGCTGGAGTATCTGGTTATCGTCTGCCGCAAGCGACGTGGATCGACGATTTCCTGCCTGTCTAGTCTACCCACGTCCACTGGCCCACACCACCCATTCCCGTGGCATGTACAAGTCCAGTTGAGGAAACAAAAAAAAAAGTCACATGTATCGTATCGTTTTCACAACACGTACTCTCTGTATATTCACTTTTATACTCTCTCTTTAAAAATGTTGTTGGAAAACCACGTCCTTCACAAACACATTTCCCACGACACTTTTAAAGAGACGGAGGGGTACATTTTATCTCTATTGTAACTAAAAGAAAAATAATTTTATACATGGATTTGTGCGCAAGGCAATCCCGTTGCATGGACGAGACGCTAGCGGCGTATTGAGCAAATCAGATCACTACTATGGCGTTGTCATGGGAATTTCTTCTTCCTTTGGCACCGGTCACTAGCGGATATAAGGCTAGGGCCCCTATGGCCATGGTCCTAGGTGTTTAAAAAAAAAAAACACTAGACTAACCTCGTTTTTTAGCTAAATTTATATACTACCATTACTTTTGTCTATTAGCATGTGATCCGGTGTTGGTGATTCATAATATTGGCTTTAGTCATGAAAGTTTCACTAGCTCCGGCGTTGGCATGGGTCTTTTTCGTGACACGACACCGTGGGCGGGCTATTAGAGGGAAAGGGCATGTTATCAATAAGGGTTTAAGGCCTAACCGAAAAAATAAAAAAAAGTAAAATGCGTTTTATGTCCTCAAACTATTTGCTCCTTTCCACCTATGTCCTTAAACCATTGAACCGAATATTTAGGTCCCTAATCTATTTCCGTGGTGCACCCACGATGCGGGTCTTTGGCGTGACCAACACTTGGTCATGCAAATTTAGGGAAAGGGCATGTTATCAATAAGGGGAACGAAAATTAAAAAAACGTAAAATGCACCGTATGTCCTCAAATGGGTCCTTTCCACCGTAGTTAGGAAAAGCTAATAGTTTGAGAACCTATGGTGCATTTTACTTATAAAAAAAAACACTATGTTTTACGTGTGTACAAGTTCTATACTGTGCATTTCATAAAACAGGGTGATAAAGGTTAAAAAACATACTCTAGTTACATTAATAAACAATATTCTTTTTTCCTCTCCTTGTGAGCTACGCACCGGTACTTTTTTTGTGTGACACAATACTGTGTGGGGGAGGCTATTAGAGGGAAAAGGCATGTTATTGGCAAGAGTTTCGATATAGCCTATAAAAAAGTTGAAAACATAAGGAAAAAACAACTACGTTTCCGTGTTTACAGGTTAGGTAGCGTGTTTCTAAAACAGTGTGATAAAGCTTACAAACAAGATCCAACTATATTAATAAATAATATATTCGTCTTCCTTTCCTTGTAAGGTACGTACGTACTAGTATACATGAGACCGTGGGCGGAGCCGTGGAGGTGTTAAAGGGAAAAGACATGTTATTGGCAAGGTACAATAATGGATATAGCCAACCTAGTAAAAAATTTTGAAAACAGGGGAGAAGTGAAAAAAAGAGACTTGGCTCTTGTTTCCGTGTTTACACGGATGCATAGGTATTAGTGGGTCCCAATAGATATGGATGTGAGGAGGAATAGGATCCAAGAAGGGAAACAAATAATATATAAAGAAACTTCCTTTCCAACTAAAGAGATAAATTGTTGTATACATGCTATTAGTACTTGGAGCCGTGCACTTGGTGTCTACTATTAGCCATGCTCTTATGTGTAAGAGTTTTCAGCCTATGATGGTGCTTAAGAAAAAGAGCCACTAGGTTTTTGTGCTGGTAGGTTTGGTTCTTAGTGCATTTCCTAAAATAATGGGATAAGTCTAAATCTAAAAACAAGCAAGTTCACCAAGACAGTTTATTAGTGATGTGGCTTTTAGAAACTAGATTGACAATATATTTTTTTTAGTTTGAGGATCCAGGTGAGAATTTTTTAGAAAAGGGAATATATTAATATCTCGGTCTCTGCATCAATTGATGCATATAGCTATTTCTTATTACACCACAATACAACCCACACAAACTAAAAAAAAAGGCAAACACACCAACCTAATTGCCTCCTCAAAAGATAATTGAGTCCTCAACTAGGCCCTCACCTTCCTCGCCACGACGTTGACCGCCGCAGAAGATTAACCGAGCACAATCTTCCAAAACGATGCCTCCAAGGAGGATCGCGACGCCATTGACGCCGCCATCGCCTGACTAGTAAGTCTATGTTTTCACCCAGGAAGACAAACCACACACAGGGAAGAGACCCGAAGATAAACGCTTCCAAGGAAGAAAACTATGTCTAGAGACGTCGTCGTCATCAGCCCAAGAGGGCAAAGCTTTCGCCATGGCACTCATGCACAATGTTGGCCACAATTTATCCGCTGCACCAGCCTCTGCCCTGTACGACCCAGCCACCAGATGTCGTCGATGCCAGCAGCCACCGTCGCCGAACTCACCGGCTGGTAGCTCCGATCACCATCGTGCTGATGACTCCCCAATCCGGATCTATGTCAGCCGCCACCCCGCCGGTGAAGTCACACTGTCGGCTGCCATTGGCGACGCTAGAGCTGTTGCCCATGCGCAAGCACCGGCAGCCATCGCCGCAGCCACCACACCTCCACCCGGGACCTGCTGCCGCAAGATACGCATGCCTTTCTATGTCGTCGTAGAGCAGCCCGCCGCCGGTCGAGTCCCGCACAGATCCAGCCCCAGGACACCGGATCCCGAACGGATCCAGCCCCAGGACATAGGATCTGCCCTGCAACACATCGGGACCATGGATCCACCGTCGTCGCTGCCATGGACGGTGGCCTCCTCACCAAGCGCAAGGAAGGAACTCCGGCGACGGCGAGGTGGGGGAGAGGAGGGGTGGAGGTGCGGTGGCGTGGGTGGGAGGTACCGCCCGTGCCGCCCGGCTGGGCGACGTGGGGGCCAAAGAAATTATAGCTACATATGCCATCCAGGTGAGAATTAGGAGTAGATTGATGACATAGATGGTCACCTTCTTAGTTCGAGAACTCAACTAAGAATCCATAAAAAAGTTAAAAGAGTTTCCTTTGGATTGTGAAAACATTCATGTTCCATGCGTTATTCCTATCAGAATCAAAATAAATTGATTTGTTTGTAAAACTCATGTAAAATTCTGATGTTTCAAACTCAAAGGAGCCCTAAATCATGGATTTTTAAAAGCTGAATAAATATTGGCATGACATGGTGTATATGTCTGCGATCTTACATCATTCATAGGATTTTTGTTGGCAGCTATACTTTTTTTTGTTGAGAAAAAAATTGAGATCTTTGTTGCCATTTATCTAACTATAGAATTAGATTTTTATGGAGTACTGTCGATCTCACCATTGGATTAATTTCACAAAATGGAATTAGCTTCATGTTCATCTACGGATGGTATTCACTGCACCCAATACTAGTTACCGTTCCGGACCAATTGGTAATGACGGCCAGTGAGATTGGATGAGGATCAATGTCGTTTTGGCACTTGGCAGTGACGTCTTTGCGCTTTTGACAGACCGAGTGTCGACTCTTTGCCTTTGATTATTAGGTATAAGTACATCTGAGATATCATCTGATAGTGCTTTAGATGAGATATACTCCCTCTGTCCCATGGAGTTCGTCGTTTTTGACTTTTGAACTTCATGTTTGACCATCCGTCTTATTCAAAATATTTATGCAAATCATAAAATAAATTAATCAATATTCAAGTATCTTCATTGGTAGAATAAGTCGTAATAAAATAAATTATATTTATGCAAAAAAATTGAATAAGACGAAGCGTCAAATAAGATGGCACGGAATCCAGGGTGACAAACTCAGTGGGACTGAGGGAGTAGATAGATGCTGCTTCTTTTGCGTACACAATTGCCTTAATAATTAAGCGACCTAGTAAGCTGGCGGAATGTCAACGGCAAGCATGATTAGCCTTAGTAGTAAAATAGTCCGCCAAATAGCCTACTCTTGGTTTCTTTTACCACCTGTTGATGACATTGGTTACGGTACTATTTTGAACCCAACAGTTAATTTGTAGGGAGAGTTGTTCTCCTTTTTTAAAAAACGATTTCTTCTCCTTTTTTTTTTAGAAAAAAACATTTCTTCTTCTTTTTTGAACCAATGGCAGCTAGCAATGCCTGTTACTCCCCTGTCGCACCTTGACAATATCCGTTAGAATTTATAAGGAAATTGCCCGGTTGAAATTAAACGAAGAGCAAAGAAACGACAAGGATAAAAAGTTGGTAGCTCCATCTGTCTCGTCAAGAGTATTGTGTGGATCCACTGATGCCAACAAGTCATATGCTTTTCCAAAGATGAAAAAACAGTAACAGCACACAGAATCTGAACGCCTGTAAAGTATTTGTGAGCATCAATCGACACTGCATCTTGACGTCCTTTCGAGAAAAGACGAATGCAATGCAAACCTTGGTTCAAAAATCTTCGATCAATCGACAGCTCCAGGGTCCAGGGCATATATTCTCAGTACTTTTAGTCGAGTTTTCGTGGTATTCATTCATATTTGCCTTTTATTTTGTCGTCACATGGATTTATGGATCCTTTGTGGAAACATTCTTCCTTTGGCAGGGACGGTGCTAGTGAAAATTCAAGGGGAATGCATTTATCCGGTGGATGATGCACAAATTTGTGACATATAAGGGTACAAATATAGTAAACATTCACCTCCTACCATTTTTTTTTTTTTGTGAATCCAATTATAGTAATTGCACAACATAGGGAGAGCATTCTACTGCAACTATATACTCCCTTCATAGGGAGCATTCTCGATGCCAACATAGGGGACATATATGCTCGTCTTATTTAGGATGCCAACATAGGGAGCATTCTATCCCCTTGAAGATGCAGTGTCGATAGAAGATGCAATCGTCACAATTTTTTCGAATAAGACGAACAGTCAAAGTTGGTATAAAAAGTCAAACGTTTTATAATTAGGGACGGAAGGAGTATCCGTCTTGGTTAATGTAACGCCCCAACCCGAGATGACGGCTAAGACCCACTCTACACGTTAAATGGACCACACCGCTAATTAATTCTCTTGCTTGCTTTTTCGTCCCGCTTCATGCAAAAAGTTGCAACCGAGCTACTTGACCTCGAGTCGGGCTTTTAAGCTGGTTCGGCCTTCCAAAAACTTCCAATATGGTACTAAATTTTCAAGCTACATCCTTGCATCCCGAGCTACAGCAACGTGAAACTGGCCTGGCCCATCATTAAGGCTCATTCCCTAATTGGGCTGGCGCTAGGTCTCACATCCACCCACCCTTAAGGACTCGACGTCCTCGTCGAACCAGCTTACCCATGCGGGACAAATGTCCAGGATCAACTCTCTTGGCTCACGTACGCATTACCAGCTCCTCGGCCTATTTGCCATGCCCTCTACGGCGCAACTTCTCGTCCTATTTGCCATGCCCTCTACGGCGTAACTTTTCCGAGCTCAACTCTCTTGGCTCACGACGCATTACCGCTCCTCGCCCCTACGGCAGTAACTCTCGTCCTATTTGCCATGTACGACACAACTTTTCCGAGCTATTTCTCGTCCTATTTGCCATGCCCTCTACGGCGCAACTTTTCCGAGCTCAACTCTCTTGGCTCAAGTACGCATTACTAGCTCCTCGGGCTATTTGCCATGCCCTCTACGGCTCACGTACGCATTACCAGCCTATTTGCCATGCCCCTACGGCGCAACTTTTCCGAGCTACTTCTCGTCCTATTTGCCATGCCCTCTACGGCGCAACTTTTCCGAGCTCAACTCTCTTGGCTCAAGTACGCATTACTAGCTCCTCAGCCTATTTGCCATGCCCTCTACGGTTCACGTACGCATTACCAGCTCCTCGGTCTATTTGCCACGCCCTCTACGGAGCCATGTGCAACTTTTCCGAGCTCCCGATCCATACGTCCATGAAACCGCGAGAGTTGGCTCTGAATACCATTTGTAACGCCCCGACCCGGGATGACGGCTCCTCGGTCTATTTGCCATGCCCTCTACGGAGCCATGCGCAACTTTTCCGAGCTCGAGAGTTGGCTCTGAATACCATTTGTAACGCCCCGACCCGGGATGACGGCTCCTCGGTCTATTTGCCATGCCCTCTACGCGAGAGTTGGCTCTGAATACCATTTGTAACGCCCCGACCCGGGATGACGTTGGCTCTGAATACCATTTGTAACGCCCCGACCCGGGATGACGTTGGCTCTGAATACCATTTGTAACGCCCCGACCCGGGATGACGGCTAAGACCCACTCTACACGTTAAGTGGACCACACATGCTAATTAACTCTCTTGCGCTTTCGTCCTCGCTTCACGCAAAAATTGCAACCGGAGTTAACAGCCTCCCGGAGTCGGGCTTTTTAAGCTGGTTCGGCCTTCCTAGAACTTCCAGTATGGTACTAAATTTTCGAGCTACACCCTTGCATACCAAGCTACAGTAACGCGAAACTGGCCTAGCCCATCATCAAGGCTCATTCCCTAATTGGGCTGGCGCTGGGTCTCACAGTTAACTAATTTACAACTTTGTTAACTGTGCCATGAAACTATGCTGTGAGACTAACCTTAAGACTGGCCTTATACTACATATTTCATAAAGAGACTAGGATAAGCCTGGTTAGTAGCTTTACTAAGGATTTTCTGATCACAAACTCATGTCGGTACCTCCTGAAAATAAGGCAGTGCTAAGTAATTGAACAATGCAAATTTATATAGTCGATAATCTTGACCATAATAAGGCAATCGATTAATGAAATATATATTTGCTTTAGTGCTCGCCATGTATTTGATCTATTCAATGGTTGGGCCACTTGAAATTATTGTCAAACCTTCATCATATTTAGATTGCATGGACGTATGTATATGTCTGCGTCGAACTCGTGTTGGTAGGTCTTAGAAGGGAAAGGACTTGTCTAGGTGAACCCAATGAAAATTTTGCCATCCTAATCGATAGCTCGTGGATGGCTGCTGGCCTACTGCGTTCTTTCCGCAAAGAACAAAGTGATCTAGACAACAATGGCTAGCAGTAGGACTAGAGGCAAAACGGCTGCTGGCTGTTGCTACCAGCAGAGCATCTTCGCAAATTGACACTTACCTAACAGCCTGTTCACCAAAGTTAATACATAAATAACTCTTACTATATTAAAAAAGGACTAACTTGAGATAAAGAGAAGAACAAAACCAAAAAGTAATCTTTTTTTCACAGGAATTCTCTACGTTGTAGGCAGACCTTGAACCCATAAAGCTTATGTAGTCATGTGCACGAGAAGTTCAAATTTGCTAATGCGGCTGCTAAAGTGGACAATCCCGCCGCACCCCCTCCCCCCGAATCCAGTTATTATGCAAATGCAATTATATGGTCTAAAATTTCAAAAGATGGCAGCTGATTAATCTGCATATATTTTTCTTTGTTCATTTTTAACACTATTACCATAATTGTGTGATCGCTCCAGTTGTGAAATACAACTATTAATCTGTATGTTTTTCGGGCCTACTTGGTTGATGTCCAAATTTTACCACCCTAAAGGTTTGGCATGCCAAAAGTTTGGCAAAAAAAAAGCTGTCATAAATTTGGCAAGCTAAATGTGAGGGTTGGCAAGTTTTGGTGACAAACTAATTAATAGTCAAAATCATGGCATGTCAAATCTTTGGCGTGGCAAATTTTAAAGGCGTGTTTGGTTTGCACTACTACCCTGCCACGCCGAAGGTTTGTCCGCCACAACAGTCATGGCGTTTGTTTGGTTACCGCCTAAGCATCGGCCGCCATCGCTTTTCATCCCGTTGTTTTCTACCTGTTTTACGTGTCGTTTTACCGCCACGGGCGTTTCGGCCGCCACCGCCACACCACGCCGTGGCGAACTTCGTCACGAACCAAGCAGTCCCTAAACGCCATCAAGCAGGCCCTTCATATATACATTTAGTTTGCAAGAAACCACTATGTATTTTGAATACATGTCTAGTTAGAATTGTAGGTTAATACATGTCTAGTTAGAATTATAGGTTAAACATGGCTTTTATTGTGGCCTGTATTTGATGACGATGCTATATACTCTGCTTCTAGGTTTTGAATTTTTTTATCTTCAAATGGTTGTTGAGATTGATGAATCCTATTGTTTTATCCTGATTTCAAAGGTAGGTTGTATTTTTTTAGAATGAAAGGACTATTATTTTGTAAATAGAGAGATTAGTATTATCAAAAAAACATTTTCGACATGGTAAGGATTAGTTATTTGGCTATCTAAATATGACAAGAAAAAGAAAGTAGTCACTATAGCTACAAGCTAGCACTAGCTATTAGCTTTCCAGACGCCCTAATCAAAAGTGATAACCCCTCTATCCAATTAGTTTGACGTTTTTAATTTTTGAACTTTATGCTTGACCATCCGTCTTATTCAAAATATTTATATAAATAATAAATAATAAAATAAATTATATTTATGTAAAAAATTTGACAAAATAACACGAAAAGTGACAAACTTGGACGGGAGGAGTACGTTGAGAACAATTTCTGTAGCTTTGATAGTCGTGCAGAAGCCATATTTTTACTGTACAACCGTGAAAAGTTTTGTCGTGGGAATATTTTGGTTGAGGATTTCGATGTGGTAAATAACCGGCGGAGCACTGTCCCATGCATGGTTGCTGCCTTGCTGGGCTTGCAGCAGTAGTGGCCCGTGCATGCATGACCCCATCCACCACACCAGCACGGCAGCACCACCTCACCCCACGGTCCTCGTCGTCGTCCCCAGCAACCCATGGTGGCCGGCCGCTGGTTTCTGGAGAAGATAAACGCATCGGTGGAAGCGAGATGCAGCGCTTGGCGAGACAGGGAAAGTGGGCAACGTGTGCCATGGCAGTCGCGTCAGCACGAGACGCAGAGCCGAGCCCCCGAGCCCGAGCCCCGGCCCTCTCTCTCTGTGTGGGGGTGTGGGCTTTGCCTGTGCCTGCCTGCCACCACCGCGGCAGGCTGCAGGCACGGCGCGTATCTCGAGGACGGCCTGAGACGTCGCTCTCTCCCGAGGCCGTCCAGAGGCAGAGCAGACAGCCAGCGCGCGCGATATGAATGCACGCACGACGGGCGGGCACGAGGCTGGATCTGTGTGCGGGCCCACCCCGGATCTTGACCGGTCAATGTGCCCGGGCCCCGGCCGGGGGTTAGTGCGATCTTATTGGGTGTCGTGTCTGGTGGCCCCGGCCCGGCCTCGGGCGCGCCCCGCCCCGCACGCCCAGCTAGGAGTAGAGCCAAGCCCAGGACCCACCCCACGCGGCGTGGGGTGCGGGATCGGTAGCGACGTGACTCGCCACTCCGCTCTGTCACGCTGTACCACTAGTTACCCCATGCTGCTATGCCCGCCCGTGCTATGCACGATAGATACTGTGCATGGAAGCATATGGACCGGGCAGGCAGGCAGGGATCACATGACATGGTCTACGTGCACAGGACCGTATGATTCATCCCCGCGACATGGCTGGCCGTAGGGGGAGCGGAGGGGAGGAGCTGTGCACGTACCGTCGTCGTACCGGTCCAAGTTCTAGAGGGTGTTCGGTTACCATGCAAGCCAAAATATTTTGGGTTCACTGTATCGTAGAAGATTTTCGTTTGTATTTGGTAATTGTTGTTTAACCACCGCTGCTACCGTAGACATGGCCAAAAGATTGATGCTTACTCCACTTTTCAGCCAACCTCAAGTACAATTAGTTTTTGATTTAACTACATTTAATCTATGTGCATCCGTCAAAAGATTGATGTGTCCAGTTCTCATCAGACTTTTTTGGGTTCACTTTTTGGGTTCCCATGGGAACTAAACACTGTTTGCTCGAGACCTACCGCTTGTTTAGGCTCACTGTATCGTAGGGCTATCGTAGGCCGCTAATTATTTAGGTTCACTGTTTACATCCTCACCGCTGCTACCGTAGACATGGCAGAGTGCACATGATGCTTGAGTAGTTACTCCATGCTCTAACACCTCAAGTACAAGTACTCCTACTCCAACTAAACAGGGTTGCTCATGTGCATCCGATCCTTGCTTGTCCAGTTCTCCCCAAACTTTGTTTGTTAATTAAGGATCTCACTGATTCGTCGGTTAATCCTTGTCCCAGGGTCGTCTAATCCGGAAACCATGACGGTGATGGACCAGGGGCGTCCGTGCCGTGCCCGTAATTCATTCATGGGTGTGTTTAGATCACCAAAATTGGTGCAAAATTTTGGATGGATGTCTATAGCATCGTATATTGTAGACGTTTGGTTTGGGTAGTGGTAAATATTATCCTACCATGACGTAAGAGCAAGTATTATAATCTGTTCAATTTGTTGGTCGTAAGGATTCAAATGACCTACCTCTCAACCCCACCTGTACATGGTTCAGCCCCCCGGCATTTAATAATGGGTCAGGTTCTTCTGTCTCATAGAATTTGGTTGGTTCTGCATGCCCCAAGCCCGTTTGTAACTTCTGACCGGCTTTGCTTTTTAAAAAATCCCTTCTCTCCTCCATCGTCGGCATAATAAAAACAAAAACCGCTATAATAGAAAATCTAATCTTGTTAGGCTCAAAAGAATCATCTCACAATGTACATCTAAAATGTGTAATTATTTTAATTTTTTCTATAATTATTTTGTTGAACTAAAAGTATACATATTTATATTTCACTGTGTACGGATGTGATGGAGAATCTTCTTTACATAGTGGAATTTATAAGGAATTTGGGGATCTAAACACACCCCATGCCAAGGTGCCTTATCCGCACTGCACGTCCCTCTCCGGCGCCTGGCCGCGCGCCTAATCTTTATCCAATTATTATCCCTTCTTCTCACGACAGTGATGCTGCATTTATTAATCACCGTAACAAAATTTTACCCGGGGGCTACTACTACAGGCTAGTAGTATACATTTATTAAAAATGTTAAATACTACACCTGTGGACTGACTCGTGGCTTTTCTTGGCTGGTTTCCAAGTTTGACATTTTGTACCATGATGATGACAGTGGACGACAACAGGCAGCGAAAGAGAACCCAACCTCCAAATTTTCTACAGCAACGTTTCAAAAAGCAAAGATCGCTCTATAGCGTCGGCTGTCATGACTCTGGCTGTGGGTAATGCAAAAAGATCTGTACAGGGGCCCAGACTCCAGTTCTGTAGTAATACGTGGGCCGCGGCCCGAGCGAACCACAGGCCGTTAGGCTCTCAGGTAGTATTGGACGTAGCGGGCCAATGCTGAGGTACAATCATCATCAAACTGATCTACGACTGGCCCTCCATGAAGGCCCATTACTGCACGATGGATTGCGCCTGCACCATTGCACCCGCGGGACTGCAGGTTAAAGGCCCATACACCCTCAAAAAAACAAGGAAAAAGTCCGGATTCCCTCCCCCAACTATCACGAAAGTTTCACTTTTCCTCCCTCAACTCCAAAACCCGGACAAATCACCTCCCTCAACTTTTCAAACCATGCAAATTACCTCCCTCGAGCGGTTTTGAAGGCGGATTTGCTACAGTGACAGCGGGTTGCTACAGTGACAGTGACTTTGTCTTTTCTTTTTCAAAAAAATCCGGTTGAATCTTTGAAAAATCATAGTAAATCATAGAAAAATCATAAAATAAAAAATCTAATTTTGTTGGACTCCACATGATTAGATCTACACAGTGAATATATAATATGATATGCTTTTAGTATAAAGTTTTTTTGCTACTGAAGGTTTTGTTTTTTCTTTTTTATTTATTTGGTTTGAATCTTTGAAAAATAATAGTAAATCATAGAAAAATCATAAAATAGAAAATCCAATTTTGTTAGACTCCACATGAGTAGATCTACACAGTGAATATATAATATGGTATGCTTTTAGTCCAACAAAATAATTATGAAGTTATTTCTACGAATTATTTCAATTAATTACAAAAAGCATAGATCTAAAGCTACAACCAAAATTTTGTACTAAAGCATACCATATTATATATTCACTATGTAGACATGCGCATGTGGAGTCTAACAAAATTAGATTTTCTATTTTATGATTTTTCTGTGATTTACTATAATTTTTTAAAGATTGACCAAATAAATATAAAAAAAAAAGACAAAACCTTCGTAGCAAAAACTTTTGTACTAAAGGATATCATATTATATATTCAATGTGTAGGTCTAATCATGTGGAGTCCAACAAAATTGGATTTTTTATTTTATGATTTTTTTCGTGATTTACTATGATTTTTTAAAAATTCAACCGAATTTTTATAAAAAAGAAAAGGAAAAGTCACTGTCACTGTAGCAACCCGCTGCCACTGTAGCAAAAACCGCGGTTACTGTAGCAAATCCGCCTTCAAACCGCTCGAGGGAGGTAATTTGCATGGTTTGAAAAGTTGAGGGAGGTGATTTGTCCGGTTTTGGAGTTGAGGGAGGAAAAGTGAACTTTTCGTGATAGTTGGGGAGGGAATCCGGACTTTTTCCAAAAAACAAAGAAAAACAAGTTTTCATTCAACGTATGCTCAAGATCCAAAAAGAAAAGTTCCGTTCAGCCGAGAGCAAACAGTGGGGGCCTGGGCCTTTGCATGCTTTATTTCAATTTTTGTATTTTCGCTTCCGGGCAAAACCCGAAAGCTGATTACAAGAATTGTACACCTGTTTGATACAGCAGCTACATATCATAAATATACTTGAATTCCAAGGTTATGCAAAATTATTACTCTGTCGTCTTTTGGTTTACCGAAATCAGTTCCCCTCATGTTACCATAGAAATGGCAAAACCAGACTTGTCTATTGAAGAAGTGAATATAATGAATGATTTAGTGAAAAAAAAAATTGAAATGCCATTTTTTTAAGGATACAAGATGTCAATAATTAACTAATTAAACATTAACAAATGTGGATAAATACTAGTTTTTCATGATAATTAGTAGTTAAAAATGAAATATGTTAATTGGTACTCCTTCGCACACAAAACATGCACTAATCAATACTCCATATTAGCAATTATTGAAACTAATATTGACATCATAATCACCAAGTAGTAATATAATATTCTAATAAATAACCTTTGTTTTTAGAAAATATTGGGCGAAATGTACCCAACATCTATGAAGAATATTCACTCGTGATGGAAATCATGACTGTCCATGACTCCATGTTATCCGTGAACCAAATGGCACTCCTCCATAGACCACAATCTCCGACATGGGCATCACCAAACCAAATGAAGCCGTAGGTAAAGTTTCCAGTCAAGTCGTCATTTAGAAGCATCTCCAACAGTTTTTGCAAACAGGGGTTTTGCATTCCATAAATTTGCCAAAAACAAGAAAAAGTGGCCTCCAACAGTTTTGCATTTTGGTTTTGCATTTTTGGAAACTTGGCATTTACCAGCCCAGGTCTCGCATATATGCCAGGCCGCCCGCGACTTGGCAAACGTGGTTCCTGGTCCTTCGCGCGGTATTCTTGCGCCACCTGGACTCCTTCCCGCGCCATATATCGTTCCCCGCGCGGCACCAGGACTCCTTCCCGCGCCGCCGTCTTCAACCGCGAGGTAGCGCCATCGGTCCTGCCCACGATCGCGCCGCCATCGGTCCTGCCCACGGATCGCGCCGCGAGGGATCATCAACGCCGGATTGAGGTACTCCATATGATGTTCTCTTTTACCGTTCGCAGTGCCTCGAAGGATTACCTATGGATCGCGCTAGCTAGGGTTGCTTCCCGCGGCTGATCGCGCCGCGGCTTCCCGCGGCTGTTCGCTCCTTCCCGCGGCTGATCGCTGCGCCTCGAAGTAGCAATCAGATCAGAGTCTGATCGAGTAGCAATCAGATCAGAGTCTGACTAATGACCACAAACTGTATGTTCAGCTCAGCTGTCTTTCAGATAGGAAGAGAATATGTAGCAGTAGAATGTTCAGCTTTCGCTGATTCAGTTCATTATGCTAATTTTTTGTACTAGTATTCAGTTCCTAGTGCATTCTCTGCAGTCATTCAGGATAATTACAGGAGTATGTGACAACTGACAATGAACGCTGGCTGTTTACTTATTCATGTTTCAATTTGCGAAGTTGTATATGTCTTCTTTTTTCCAATGGTGTGAATATAAGTCTTGATCTGTTATTTCTTATTCGCAAACACAATTACACTTGCTGTTCTGTTCTTATGTAGATTCGTTCATATGGAAAGTATGGGATACTATACAGGCATTCTCACATCAGATAATGTTGACGTTGATACCTTTGATGAATTTGTTTGTCCCTCGAAGCAAGGCACTCTGGAAACCAGTAATGTTCTTCCTGCTGAAAATCAAGATGATGTTGTGGAAGTGCAGGCATCAGAAGTTGCTGCTCGCCGTCGTGCTGGTGCATCACACAGGTCAAAAAAATTTGACAAAGAGGAAGATAAAACTATATGTTCAGCTTGGCTGAATGTTAGCAAAGATCCCATTCACGGGGCCAATCAAAGTCAAGGAACATTTTGGGGTAGAATTCGTGCATACTTTGATGAACACAAGGAATCTCAAGTTGTGAGGTCAGAGAATTCTATTATGCATAGGTGGCTCACTATTCAGAAGGAGGTGAACAGGTTCTGTGCCGAGTACGGCAAAATTATGCGTAGGAATGCTAGTGGAGTAACTGCCCAAGACATGGTTTGTTTATCGTATTTCGTTCTTTCATTTGTTTTCCAATATTTTGGTTCATATGTGAAGGCTTAAACGTTTTCAATATTTTACTTGTGCAGATTAATCAAGCATTGGAGTCGTACACGTCACTAGACGATCAAAAGAAGACATTCACTTTTTTGCATTGTTGGTACAAGCTGAAGGATGAAGACAAGTGGAAGACAAAGATGATTGAACTGGCTGAGCAACAGCAACCAGCCGCTAAGAAAAAACAGAAGACTACAAAGGACTCCACGCCTAGCAATGTAGAACCTAAGGACAATGATGAAGTGGAAGAGGTTCCAGCCCGGGGTTCTGAAGAACGAAAGAGGCCAAAGGGTCAGAAGCAGGCAAAAGAAGCTAGGCGGGGAGGCGGCGACGCTTGCATTGCAGCTTTGGACAAGATGTGGGGAGAAGAAGGAGGCACGTGACAGGGAACGAGACAAGGCGAGAGTGGCTTCAATTGAGGTAGAGAAGGCTGCACTTGAGGTAGAGAAGGCTGCACTTGAGCTCGAGAAGAAGCGACTGTCAAATGAAGCACAAAAAATTGAAGCGGACTTGCTGAAGGAGGAGAAAGACATAATGTTAGCGGACAAGAGCTCCCTCGATCAGGAGCAGCTGCAGTGGCTTGAGATAATGAAGAAGAAGATCCTTGCGCGGCATATGGCAAAATAGTTTTAGTAGTTTAAGCATACCACTTTATTTACTGAAACATTTGTTTGAGAACCATTACTTCCCTTGTCATATTTTATTTCAGTGTGCTTGAGTGATACATGGACCTTTAATATTGTGTTTAGGTGCAGCCAAGTTTTTAGAATGAGAGTTTACTGAATATATATACTGCATTATATCTGAATTTACATTATTGAATAAATGACTGAAAGCTGTGTGTTTATTTTATACGTGCATGCTGATCCATTCAGCAACGTGGTGATGTCATTTGCATGGTCCTGTGGTCACATTTGCTCCAGTTCGATTGGGCAATGATTGGCTGATGTGACAGAAAAGATCATGGCAGCAACCTGTGATATCAATGCAACTATGCGTTTTTACAAGATGAATTGACAGGCACACATGAAATAACCTGTTCAAAACGTTATTGCTCATCTAAAAACAAACTTAACTGAGCTAATACAATAAGACAATATTATGCAGCTAATATCAATCATGATGCCGGTTCCATAGGGTATAAATCAGGATGATGGTTCCATAGATGCTCGATAAGGTCTTCTTTCAACTGGAAGTGTGTTGGCTTGTCTCGATTTTTTGTATGCTTCAATAAATTCAGCTAGTGTGCGAGTAGGCTTGCCATGACAAGGTTGCACATTTTCACCAACACCATCGAACCGCTCATCAGGGTCAAGCTCTCTTTCATCTTCAACAATCATATTGTGCAAGATCACACAAGCCGTCATGATCAATTGCAACGTCTCTGTGTCCCAAACGCGACCTGGCTGTCGAACAATGGCAAACCTAGCCTGAAGAACCCCAAAAACCTTTCAACATCCTTCCTCGCTGCTTCTTGTGCAGCGGCAAAATATTTCCGCTTGTTCCCCATAGGAAGAGAGATGGACTTCACTAAAGTAGCCCAAGAGGGGTATATACCATCGGCGAGAAAATAACCCATCTTGTACTCATGACCATTAATGGTAAAGTTCACCTCAGGAGCTCTACCTTCCGCCAGGTTGTCGAATAGTGGAGAACGGTGAAGGACATTGATATCATTATGAGAACCAGGCATCCCAAAAAATGCATGCCAACACCAAAGGTCTTGAGACACAACAGCTTCTAAAATGATAGTTGCTTGGTTCACATGCCCCTTGTACTGCCCTTGCGATTCAACTGGACAATTCTTCCATACCCAATGCATACAATCGATGGATCCCAGCATGCCAGGGAAACCTCTTTTCTCATTGACCGCCAACAAGCGTTTTATGTCAGCCTCATTCGGATGTCTCAGGTATTCGTCTCCAAATATTTGCACAACTGCAGCAACAAACTTACGTAGGCTCTTAAGTGCAGTGCTTTCGCCAATGCGAATATACTCATCTGTAGAATCAGCGGAAACCCCATTTGTGAGCATACGAAGCGCGGCAGTGACTTTTGAAAGCAACTCAATCCAAGAACACCTGCACAATTCGGTTTTTGCACAAAGAAATCATCGTGTGCTTCAACAGCATTCATGATGCGTAGGAAAAGATCCTTGCTCATTCTGAATCTGAAGAAATAAAAAAGAAACAAAAGTTCAACACCTAGTATAGAAATTAAACAAATACTATGAATTTAACTGAGGTGGGAGAACAACCTCCGACGGAATAAATCGGGGCCATAGGTTGGATGATCAGCCAAATAATCTTGAAACATCCTCCGGTGGCCGCCTTCTCTATCGCGATAAATGACAGCATGGCCAGGGACCGAACCACCATGTCTTCGTTTTGTATTTGAAAATGCGTGCACAATTCGAGCAGCTGTGAAGATGAAGTAATCATCGTCATCTGAAGAATCATCATCCAACTGTTTTCTGAGACGTGATCTGGAGGCCCTCATCTGCCGTGCACGACGACGGCTTGATCCAGTCACAGACGACTTGGGATCCATGGGCTGCAAATGACATATGTGCAGGTCAGAAAATGAAACTTACGACATGCATGGAGTAGCATCGATCAGTGTACGTGCTGGGACCTGGAAGCGCTGCAGATTCATTCCGGCGACCAGGAAGCGCTCCAGATGTTGCTGTCCAGCAGGGCAGTGGCACCAGCGAAGGAGACGATCGGCAGGGCACCGGCGAAGGAGATCGATCTCCTGGGCATCGTCTGGCGGCGCGCTGGATCAGCAGGGCACAGACGAAGGAGACCGTCTCCTGGGCATCGTTTCTGGCGGCGCTCTGGACGACTCCCGGTCAAAAACGCGCGAAGAAAAGACGCTCCTGGTCAATCGCGCGCGAAGAAAAGAATCGCCTGGCGCTCGGAGAAAAAATTCACGGCAAATGACTAGAGTTGGGCCCACAGCTTGGTAAATGGCAAGTCAAATTGCAAAACTCTTTGAGATGGCTTTTTTCTACTTGGCATTTCATTTTGGGAGTTGGCAAACTACAACAAATGCAAAACGAAAAAATGCAAAACTGTTGGAGATGCTCTTAGGTTGGCGATCTATTGGTTGCATTTCTTCCTCTTCTCTCGCTACGTGGGTTTTGAAAGTGTTGTAAGATTGCTGGAGAAGAGTAGTGTGCTCCATCCTCATTTGCTCTCTTTCCTTGGCTTCGAGTCCCAAAGGTCTCAAATTTGGGCCTTTTGAGATTAGAATTTTCTTCTGATTCGTCATCCAATTTGAATAATCACTTGGTAGTTTGTACTCCATGAGTTCTATTGACCAATCATCTTATTCAATTTTTTATATATAATTTTTTTTGCCATAACTTGTTTTATCATCAAAGATGTTTTAATAATAATTTATTTATTTTATTATTTGTATAAAAATTTGAATAAGAACAAGAAGTTTGAAAGTAAACGACAATATTTTGGTGACCCCCGTTGATGTGTTTAGGGTCTAGCTGCACGGTTTGGGAGTTCACCATATGATATTTAGGCACATTTCAGTAGCCTGGTCGAAAAGGATAATAAAAAAGCAACCCCTCTCACCTTCTTTATAAAATGGAGAGGGAGGGAAAGAGGTGGGCGCTGATCACTCAACTTTTGCCTCATCTTTATTCCGTCTTTCATCATTCATCATCTCTTTTTAGTTTTTACTATTTGCCACCTCTAATTGTGTTGCCTAAACTCACAAGAGACATGCTAATTAGTCCATATAAATATTAAACATTAATCCCTAAACTCACAAAAGATGTGGCTAATTAGTACATATGAGTAACATTGAATTATTACTCTAGTTGTTATCGCTGAATTGGATTACCTCACCGATTAGTGGCTTGTCCTTTATATATAAAGCTATGTGTATAAGCATTGCAACAACTAAAGAAATTAGGTCCTCAAAGATAGTGTTATTAAATTCAACGGTCCTCAAAGATAGTGTTATTAAATTCGACGGGCTGAATTCTTCTATTCCTTCACTTATTGTTCGACAGAATACACTCCACAGTACTCTTCCATGGTCTACGAACTAACTATAAAGCTCAACCGACATAAAAAAGAACAATAATTTTGGAAATCTTATGGCTTCAGAGAAAAGCACACAGACTTAATCAACGCTTTTATTTTACCTCGGCAACACCACCAAGGTGGTAGGGTTGCCGACATTCTCTTCCAGTCAGCGTCCAAACCTGAGAGGAAACAAATAATTCATCATTACCTTTGTTTCTCATCACTAAAAATGATTCAAATAATTCATTATAACCATGGCGTTCATTTGTTTCTCATCACTTGGCTCCAATGTCTCTCATAAGAGACTAACAATTCACATGAGCTGGGCCTTGATGAAGCGATCATAGGTAACAACATCTTGTATATACCTACGATGGTGTTCATACCAAATCAAATCTAAGGAACAAATTTGGCTTCCATACCACAGCTGTTATATCCGGACTCGATAGCAATTATCGGGCTTACATGGCCTCGGGCCGTGCTTATCCTTAAAGCTATATCAATTCTCTCCAACTATGAAGGCTTCTAGATATAGGTTATTGATAGGAGAACAATAACTTGACTTTTCCTTATCTAAGTCAACAATCTTGTATAGGTTTAAGGTTACTAATCGACCACTTGAAGAACAAATTGGTTTCCCATAGAACTCTTTGTGTTTAGCTTCCTTAATCTTCTCAATTATGCTTCGATGATGGATGCATAAATCATACTTGTTGTCGGTTATGTTAGGCGTCTAGCTCAAATGGTAATGCATATAGTGACACAAAGACGTATCTGGTTCGAAAGCGTAACGTCCCTACGCCCAAATACCGGCGCAAGGCTAGTGTATTTCTTTCGTAGTTTGTAGTAGGGATGTTCAAACGGTCGAGAGGGAAAAAGCTCACATGTCTTTGTGCGTGTGCGTGTTTAGCCTTCTTCAGCGTGCTTAATGGCCTTAGTGCAAATGGTTTGCACGGGAAGCTTGCCTCCCCTTTTATAGCCGAAGAGGAGAGCGGGGGTTAGATGGGATGTTGTGGAGAAGGACAAAGGGGTAAAAGAAAGAGAAAAACGACCAGAAGGGGTGGTCAAGAACAATGTCTCCTCCTCTACGTGAGTCCTCGGGGTCGTGGCGTCGTGGTGATGGTGAGGCCGGTGGTACAACGTCAAGTCTGTATTCACCGTACCAGCCGACTAATCAGGGCATTGCCTCTTTTTCGACATGGGGGAGGCGACGGTCTGGTGTCGATCGTACTTGGGTCAAGTGGCATAGTGATGGCCTATGCCATGTTATGGGCCATAGTCTACTACCATTCTGTCTTGTCTAAGACAGTTGGATTTGACACCGGTCACATCCAATATGTTTGCCTCCTATGAGGTAGTTGAGAAGGACATGGAAACCTAGGGCATGCTTCTGCCCTTGCGTGTTGAGCGAGAAAGGGTGTGAGGGACGTCCTAGGGTTGCCCGCCTCGTCCAAGGGTCAATTTGTAAAGTGCGGGTCGGGCGAGACACAATGTTGACGGTGAGGGTGGATATATGGGGAATTGGTGAAGTGGCGCTACAACTGAAGCGTGGAATGTTGACGGCAAGGGTGGATTGGTGAAGTGGCGCTACAACTAAAGTGTGGAATGTTGACAGCGAGGGTGGATATATGGGGGTATTGGTGAAGTGGCGCTACAACTACGGCGTGATGCATAGGCTACGTCCTTACCGGGCCGGACCAGCGTATAGTGAATCAATCAATGACCTAGAATTAGGCCTCAAATCGATGGCCAAAAACATTGGCCCACTGCAACCTATAGAATTTTTTAGTAATGCGGGCTAAAACCTGGAGTGTTGCCATTGTGAAGCCAGTTTCAATAGAGTTGTATAATACGATAAAATTAGAGAGAAATGGTCAAAGTCTAGCAATGTCCAACGTTAGCAATATATGCTCCCCGTTAGGTTCCATAGTCCAATAAGGAAGAAGGACATGACATGCAATTCAGGTTCTTATTACAGTAAGTAATCACAAAGAATTCTGAGTACAAATCTTATCCAACCTTGTCATGACGCAACCGCTAACCCTGAATACATATAAACAATAATATTGTGCTTTAGTTTCAATACAACATCTGAGTGAATTGAAACAAGCCGAAACTGCAGCAGCTTGGTGCTCTATGCATGTAGTTTATCCAAGAGATGTGTGTCAGTGCAGAAAAACAGTTGCACATATATTTGTTTGTCCCTAGGATGGTCACATATACAAGAGGTTAATCAGTTGTAAAAATTCTAGGGCACTATATTTGGAAGGTATGCCTGGTATATGTGAGAAGATTAGTATATGGTGTTTTCTTTCTTTCAGTGTCCGAAGCAACTTCACACCAGAATTATGGTGCGACAGGGGCATGACCTTTGCAGGCAATAAATCATATGCTTGAATAATTGTATTGGTTATAAAATTAGCAACAACTCAAATTATTGGTAAAAGAGTGTGAAGCCTTGCCGACTTACGAAGTGGCACTTTAAGCCCTCTGAAACAGCATCCCTTATAGGGCTAGGAAGTTGTTGTAGAGCTCCTGCAATTTGGCCAAGCAAGCCATTTAACTGCTCAGGCAATGATTCTTCACTGATTCTGGGAATCTCAATAAGGTCCTCAAGGTATTGAACTTTGAGAGGTCACGAGGAAAGTCCTAATGTTGGCCACTTCGTCACTTCTGGTGAGTTTGTGCTTGACGTTTTGGATTTGGATTTCACTCAACTCGTCGTCAAATCATTGGCGGCTGATGCGTTTTATTTTCTTTTTGCTCCCTTCGGATGGTATACGTGAAGAGCTTTTTGGAACACAAAATTTCCACAGATTTAGATTACTTCTACAGAAAAAATAAACATAGAGCTAAATGAATCCATATTCCAAATAGCTTGGAAATAAAACGACAAACTATTTATGCAACAAAATTACTTTAAAAAATCAATCTATAATCATCTTCATTGGCCCATCAGGACAGACAAACCTTAGATATTAATGATTTTCTTTGTGCAACTGATCGATTAATCTATATGAATAGAGCCTTGTTAAACAAACAAGAAAGCCAGAGTGCAGAATCTTAAAATTTTTTTTTTTTTTTTTTTCGAAAGCGTGTCCATTGACACGTATTTCATTAAGGGAAAATAGAGTTTTACACGACGCACGCATTAGCCAAAACAATTGGCCGCAACGCACGTAGGCACACGACAACAATCGCCGGCTAACACGGCGGAGCGACAAAGTTGTACTTAAAGAGTAAACCATCAGGCGACGAGAGGAGAGAGAAGCGGCTACGGCGACAGACAAAGATTCCCCGCACTGTCGCCCGCCTCGGGCCGCATCATGGGGAAGAGCTCACGCAAATGTTGTCGCTGTCGGGCGACACATCGCCGCCGTAGTACTTCGAACCCGCGACCAGCCCGGTCCGGGAGTGTCGACATCGGTCGACCGGGCGGCCCCGAGCTTGCCGAGCATGACCTTCAACGCCCGCCGCCCGGGTTTGATCTCGCCGACGCCGACTTCGCAAATGCAGGCGGGCCGCCGCGTTTGGGTCCACTCTTCCTCGGTGATTCTCGACGAGCGGAGGAGGGGCCGGGGCCGTGGAGGATGGGCTCGCCGAGTGGCAGGTGATCGCCGACAGAAGTCCCGGTCGGCATCATTAACCACGCCGGCGCCCTCCCCTCGAGGCCCACGCCGCCCACCGCGGTCCTGGCCGAGGGAGCAGAGGTGGTGGGCAGCCACCGAGCCGGGAGTAGAGACCGGGCGGGGGTGGGTGTGGAGGCCCGCCGCCGCCACGCCATCGGCAACGGCATCGGCGCAGTGGGATCCGGACGCAACTCGCCTCCGGCCGAGCCCCCGACCGTGTCGTGGTGAACTCGCAAGCGACCTCGGTCCGCCCACCGCCGTCCGAGCCCCCGGCGATGTGGGCGGTGGCGTGACACCCGCCGAGGTAGGCATGGCCGACAAAAGCTGGGGGCCCCAAAGAGGACCTCCAACACCTCATCTTGGACGGAAGAGGCCCTCAGTGATGACGCCGGGCGGCAAAGAAACTCGCCGACACAAGCTCGCCCACACCACCGAGTGCGGCTGTGTGGCGGGGGTTGCAGGCGCCCTCGCAGACGCTGCATCCGGCCGCCACTTCTTCGCCCACCAATCGACCCTAGGCGATTCGATGGGCAGCCAAGAGCGAGTCGGCCGCACAAGACAGCATGGCGCGCCTCCCAAACCGCAAGGTGGGCGTCGAGGGGGGCGACATGGAATTTGCCCGACAAGGATGGCGCCGCCGGTGCAAGGGCTCAGCGCACCGAGGCCGCCGCCAAGACGGGCCGGCACCGGCGCTGGCGATCCCGCACGCTGGAGGCACGCCGAGGCGGGGGCGCGCCGGCAAGCTACCTTCGCCGGTGCCGCGGCCGAAAGGCGAGAGAGACGGGCGGGAAGTGCACCGCGCCGACGGGGTCTCCGGCCGCATCAGCTGGAAGCGCAGGCCGACGAGAGTGAGGCGGAACCGGCCGCCGGGCGACGATGGTGGGCGGTGCGGGACGCGCCCGCGCCACGCCCTGAACCTGCAGTGAAACCATCGGGCATCAACGCAGGGACGCCACGGCGCGGCGCGGAGGCGAGGCGTCCGATGGCGAGGCGGCTGTGTTCGGCGGTTGACGCTGAGGCGCAGGCGCGGGACGCTACTGGATCGGGTGATCATCCGAAGTCGCAGGGGGACCTCGCCCGAGACGCCGCAACAGGCGCGCCGGGCTTGAGTGTGCTTTTGGCGATCGCCTCACCACGGCGACGACGGTGACGGCCGCAAGGAGAGCCCCGCCGGGCGTTGCGGGCGGCCACGCTTGGCGCCCATGACGACGCCCCCTCCCAACGGCAACACCGCCGGCAGCCCCCTGAGAAGGTGTGACGACAAGACGAGCCGCGGCGACGGGTAGGGGCCTCCGCTCGGCGGCGGCATCCTCGCCATCCGAGGAATCGAGTAGACGGGCGCTCTCCACGGGCGCATCCGGCTGAGCGCCGCCGCCGGCCAGCCCCAACGGCAGTGAACGGTCGTGACGAGGACCGCCGCGACGGGGAAGGGGAGCACTCGAGGTCGAGTCGCTCTCTCCCAAACGCAGCCAGTTTTTGACTCCGCAACCGACCGGTGGCCTGGGATGAACGGGTGGCACCGACCGAGCGGCGACGGTGACCTCCACGGCTTGTCGGGGCCAGCCCGCCGAGCAAAGAAGGTGGCGTCCCCGCCGTGGAGCCTCCCCGGCTGGGCCATGGCGCCCGACATGGTTCGAGGCGACGGGGAGGTGCCTGGCGCCGAAAGGGCCTCGATGGCCGGATCTCGAAGCCGGACGCCCAATCGGGGCAGCCTCCATACCACCGCGACGGCCCGATCGGGAGGGCGCGGGTCCCCACCGCGAGCGGCCGCTGCCGGCTCTGAGGCCGAGGGAGGGCCGCCGGCGATCGGGGCGGATTGCCGGACCGACCGCAGCATCGCCGGATCCGGCCGGCCCCCTCCGTATCCGCGTGACCGGGCCGGGCGCCGGAAGAAGCGCACTGGCGGCGGCGTGGCCATGGCCGGCGACCCCGCACAGGGAGGAGGAAGCGGGAGGCCTGGGCCGGCAGAGGAGGGAGGGAGGAGGTGGTGGAGGCCGAGGTTAGCGGCGCCGGGCCGGGTGGCCATCGGCTACCGGCGACGGCGCGCCGCGGGCGTATCCGCCAGGCAACGGTCCGGTTGGAGAAAACTCAGCCTCCTCCCGCGTGCTCGGTGCTCTCTCGCGACGACTGGTGGGTGCTACCGCCGCCGCCATACGCCAGTGCCGAGGCCTTCGCCGGTCTCTTCTCGCGACGAGCACCCATCAGGTATTCCCACT